>SJYT01033232.1:10209-26441 GCA_006410635.1 Cephalophus harveyi
TTTTTTTTTTTTTTTCTCCACTGATCTCCAGTAGCATATTGGGCATCTACTGACTTGAGGAGTTCATCTCTCAGTGTCCTATCTTTTTGTCTTTTCTTACTTCTGTCTCTTATACACATCTAGATGTGTATAAGAGACAGATTTTATTCTTCTCTAAGGGTTTTATCTTAAAATCTATTAATGCAATATAACTCATTAATGTTTCAAATCCTCCTATTTTTAATTCTAGGCATGATACATAGAGGCAAATTATTTAAGTCTTTACCTGAATCATAAAAGAATCAGTAATGTTAATTTTAAAATTATTTCTTTGCCTTTTTAGCTAATTAGCAAAACTCAACACAATTGAACAAACATGTATTTTGTGATATTCAACACAATTGAACAAATATGTCTTTTGCGATATTCTCTTTTCTCAATCCCCATCAGATTACTAGTTTTTTAGTTTTCTTTCATAGCTATTTAACTTGATATATTATTACTGGAATTGCTCAAGCCTGTCTTAGAGTCTATTGTTTTCTCCATGTCCACTGTATGTCTAAGCTGTGTTTAGTCACTCACTCGTGTCTGCCTTTTTGTGTTTCCACAGACTGTAGCCCACCAGGCTCCTCTGTCCATGTGGATTCTCCAGGCAAGAATACTGAAGTGGGTTGCCATGCCCTCCTCCAAGGAATCTTCCCAAGCCAGGGATCAAACCAAGGTCTCCCACATTGCAGGCAGATTCTTTATGGTCTGAGCTACCAAGTGTCTCTAAGTGAATTATTTTATGTACAACTTTTTAAAAACATCTGGTATTATCTCTTATAGTTTTAATCTATAAAAACCCAGATCCACATATTCAACTATATTATTAATAACTCCAGTTGTACAATTATTTCTTAGCCACTTTAAAATTCATGTGCTCAGAACTGACAGCCTGATCTCTTTATATCTGTGTTGCCGATCTTGTTCATGATGCCAATTGTCTTGCTGTTCTCACTGTTCACTGAACCCAGGGTAGGCAAGGCATGAGCTAAGAGGCTGGGAGAAGACTGGAGGAGCCGTAGGAACTGTGGACATGCTTATTCTCCCGTGGCTGGCCCAGCAGACATCCTACATGCTCTGGTTTCATGACTGAGCCAAAGAGCACAGCTGTAATGCAGCAGTAATGTCTCCACTTTTTAGGTGGAGCTTACATATGTGCATAGCACAAAGTAGCCAGTGAACAAGTGAGTACCTCGTGCTGCACCTGCCCAGTGCTGTAAGTGATCTCAGCTGTTACATAAACCTCCAGACGCACATGTGCAGGGCTATAAATGATCTCAGCTGTTACATAGTCATTATTTACAAAAGGTGGGATGAGAGAGCCTGACCACGCCATCTTGGCTAATTCGCTCTCTCCCTACAATATCCTACCACTTGCCCATCACCAGTCTGCACCCAGGCTTTCACCAATTTAGTGAGCAATTTATTCTGCCTGTGTTCTCCATTTCAATAAGTTTTATTTCATCTAACAGGTTGATTCTTGCTAAAAATTAAGGATTACCTTTGACATAATGTTATCTGTCCATTTCCTCCCTACTTCAGTTTTTTAAATAGCACCATTTTGTAGATATTTAACATCTAAAATACTTATATTCATTGTGCTACATAATATCTGCCATCATTCTAGTGCAACTACCATCATCTTGCTTCAAAGAACACTTCAGATCTCTAAGATGTCTCTCCTGTCTTGTTCCTTAGATTTTAACCCACTTCCAATTTATTTTCCAGTGTTTTTTCAATAAACACAAAACTCCAACTTTTCTATAATTCAAATAATTCAATAATTCCCTGTAGTAATTAGGCTAATTCACAAGCCTACATATTTGCTCCCTGCTTCTGTGCCATTTCCCATTCATGCTTAACTCACCAATCTTGTCTCTGTTACTGCCACTTTCTACCTCACATACCAGTTCTACTTACTGTGGACCACCCCCGCCCCGGCCTTGTTTCTTATACAAAATGTAGTCACCCAATCAAAGAAAATATTCTTCCCATTCCAAAGAAAGACCTGCTTTTCACTTGATTACTTCCTATATTTTTTTTCAAATAGACCTAATCTGGCTCTCAAATCCCAAATAAGGATTGCTCTTATACTCTCTTAAACTTATCCTTAGTTTTTCTTCATATTATTAATCATTTAAATTACATATTTGCCTATAACTTTCTCTGTCTCTCCATTCAGTCCAGTTAGTACCTTTAATCTCTCTGCAATCATTTATTTAGATTCTTCATTAAATTTAAATATCATGATAGGATGTTTATCTGTATTTGTTTTATTTATTATTGTGTTCCTAAAATCTTCCAATGCTAATAAGTAGCTTGAATTAATATTAAGTATTTGCTGAATGAGCAAAAAATTGAGTAAAACATTATGAATTAACAAATAAATATGCAAATTATTTACATATATATATATATATAATAACTGAAAATTTTCAAAATGTCTTTGGAGATGGAGCTTTCAGCTTTTTTTCCTTATATAACTATTGGATACACACTTTGCAATATAGAAGAATAAGAGGAAACATATATACAAATGAATGTTTTTACACAGTGATCTAGAGTTTTAAAATATTTTTAATACTGTCATGCTTTTGTATTTAGCAAAATTTGTTGTAGAATTAAATGATTGCATATGCTTTAGTCACTGAAAAGTCATACATTCCTAGGGCAAAATGCTATTATCTTATTGTAGTGTAGGTTTATCCATATTTTAAGAAATATTTGTTGATTTAATCATCATTGACAGCAAATAAGCTCTAAATACCTACTAACCTATTCAAAAGTATTTTATCAGTCAGTCAGTCAGTTCAGTCACTCAGTTGTGTCTGACTCTTTGTGACCCCATGAACTGCAGCATGCCAGGCCTCCCTGCCCATCACCAAATCCTGGAGTTCCCTCAAACTCACGTCCATCGAGTCGGTGATGCCATCAAGCCATCTCATCCTCTGTCATCCCCTTCTTCTCCTGCCCCCAATCCCTCCCAGCATCAGGGTCTCTTCTAATGAGTCAACTCTTCACATGAGCTGGCCAAAGTATTGGAGTTTCAGCTTCAGCATCAGCCTTTCCAATGAGCACCCAGGATTGATCTCCTTTATTTATTTATTTATTTTTTAATTTTATTTTTACTTTATTTTACTTTACAATACCATATTGGTTTTGCCATACATTGACATGAATCCACTGGACTGGTTGGAACCTATTCAAAAGTATTTTCAGTGTTCACTAAACCAACAGGAGGCTTTGAAAATATTTTGTGAGACTCTCTCCATGGAGCAGTCTCTTCTGAAAAATTTGATAACAGATAAGTTTAAAATATGCTTTATAAAACATCAGGAATGCAAATAGGACCACTCAAATGCTCTTTTTATTACAAAGATACCTTAAGAAAAGATGAAAAACATATTGTAACATTTAATGATAAAGTATGATTTATCTTTATTATGATTGGATCTTACTTTTTTAATATAAAACTTGCATTAATTCACATCAAAAAAGAACTAATGACAACGTTGTAAGCTTGGTACCATGGTTCACAAAATTATATAATATGATCTCTTTCTTCAAGGAGCTTCCAACTAGAAAGGAACCACTGAGTTACATAAAGGTAGTGTCATAACTTGGAGGTATGAGCATTCAGTTCCAGACCAGCAATTGAGTGAATACTGCAATAAAGCAAGTCACATAAGATTTTTGATTTCCCAATTTATGTCTATCATCCTATAGTCTACTATGTTGCAGTAGCATTATGTCTAAAAATCAACATACATATCTCAGTTAAATAATGTGTTGTTGCTACAAAATACTAACCATTATCTGAGCCTTCAGTGAGTCATAATCTTTCTTGCTGGTGTAGGGTCTTACCTCCATGCTGATGGCTGCTCTTATTTAGTGAAGCCTCTTTCATCCACTTTTTTAAAAGTTAGATCTTCTGGATAATTTGCTGCAACTTCTACACCAACATTTGTTCCTTCATCTTGCAATTTTATGTTGTGAAAATGACTCCTTTCCTTAAACTCCATGAGCAAATCTCTGTTAGCTTCAAACTTTTCTTCTGTTTTCTCTCCTCTCTAAGTCTCCGTAAAATTGAAAAGAGTTAGTCTTGCTCTGGATCAAGCTTTGGCATAAGGCAGTGTTGTGGCTGGTTTGATCTTCTATCCAAACCACTAAAGCTCTCTTCATATCAAGGAAAAGTCTGTTTTGCTATCTTACATTCTTGTTCTCACTGGAGTAGTACTTTTAATTTCCTTCAAGAGCTTTTCCTTTGGATTCACAACTTTGTTAACTGTTTGGCATAAGAGACTTAATTTTCAACCTATCTCAGCTTCAATATGCCATCCTTACAAGCTTAATCATTTCTAGCTTGGATTTAAATTGAGAAACTTGCAAGTCTTTCTTTCACTTGAAACTTAGAAGCGATTGTAGAGTTATTAATTGGCCTAATTTCAATATTGTTGTGCCTCTGGGAGCAGAGAAGCCTGATGAGAAAGAGAAAGAAGGGGTGGCACTGAGGAATGACTGGTGGGTGGAACAGTCAGGACATGGAACATTTATCAATTAAGTGTGCTGTCTTATATGGGCATGGCTTGTAGCACTTCAAAATAATTACAGTAGTAACACCAAAGATCACTGATTATGGATCACAGCAAATGTAATAATAGAAGAAAGAGTTTGAAATATTGTGAGAATTACCAAAATGTGACACAAACATGGAATGAGAAAATATTTCTGGAAACACTGTGTGGGTAGACTTCCTAGAAGCAGGGTTGACACAAAACATCAATGTATAAGAAATAAAATACACATGAAGTGCAATAAAGTGAAATGCAATAAATGGAAGTCTGCCTGTACTGTATATCTATATTGACTGCTCTCAGAGAGATTCTGACAAACAAAAACAAGACAGGAAGGGGAAAAAATATAATTGCCTTCAGGCCTAATAAATTTAGAAGCGTTAGTCTTTGAGTTGAATTTTAATGATGAGAGTTGGATAAGTGGAAATGGTAAATTAAGTATCTTCAGAAATATAGACAAAAGTTGGGGAAAGTAAATGATATGTAGTCCAATCTAGTTTTAATTTGAAAATCTAGAAATTCTTAGTAGAGAATAAAAACAAAAAAGAATAATTAAAGCCAGATCTTACATTTGTAGTTTATATTAAATGCTTTGAGCTTTTAATTTGGAGTAAATGAGAAGCTATTGAACACTTTTAAAATAGGAATGTTTTCATCATTTCTGTGTTTTCAAGAGGGAACTTTATCCAAACGTGATTGCTGCATAAGAAAACAGTCTCATTTCCATACATATTCACTGGTTTAAGGATTATCCAGCATTCAGAAACAACTGGCATTAACAAAATGGCCAGACAAAATTAGTTTATGAAAACCAAGCAACTAAGTTTTTTCCCACATGATAGGATATATTTCTTAAATCAAAGGTCTCTTTATGCTGATATCTAGTCAATACACAGAATGTAGAGAAACCAAAGAAAGGAGGAGAGAGTAGCTTATTACACTATTAAAACTATCAATAGAGTGAAAGAAATTTGCTTTTGTCCCCCTACAGTCTTGGTGAGCTAGGAGCTCCTTGTGCTCAGAGAATGAATGCTTTTCTAAGAGAAATAAGTCACAATTTTGATAACCTAGAAGCTAAGACTGTCATTTTGGGTTCCTTATTTATTGAACCTACAACAGATGAGAAGGTTGTGTATTAACTGTTCCTCGATAAAACTGGCTCACTGTTTCACTGTAGAGACAATAAAGATTTTTTTTTTTCTAACCAAAGTGACTCACTGTGGTACCTTTTAATTCTTCCTGCCCAGTAGTCCCAATAAAGATAAAGCTTTGAAAAACTCGGATGATGTGGAGTGAAGATTTGGATTTCTCCACTAAGTGAAAGACCCTGTGCAGCAGAAATTAAAGAGAACATGGAAAGGGAAGAAGGTAGATATTATTATAATACAAAGACTAATGACTAAACATAAAAAAGAGGACTAATCCAAAATTCTTAATCCCAATACATTATTTCATTTTACTAACCTCCCTCCAGCTACCTTATATAAAGAACCATGAAAAGTTGATATTTTAGGTTTCATGTTGGTAGTAAGAATATGATTTTACAATAGAGGATTGAAAACTGTTTGGGGAATGCAATGTTTCACCTAAGAAGAGAAGATGTTGATGATAAAAGGTATTGAAGACATGGGATATTATTCACTTGCCTATCCAAATTCAGTCCTTATACTGCTATACACTATTTAGGGCCTCAGGATGGTGGGTGATTCCATGTATTTATTTAGCTCTATAGCGTTTTTGCTTTGGTCTAAGGCCACATGTTATACTAGAAGTCCAGCAGGAGACCAAAGGGAGAGATGAATGAGAGGTTGTGTTATGATTTTTTTTTTTTTTCATTTCACTTTGTACCAGCAAAGCCTCTCCACTAAAGGCCACAACTATTGTCAGATGACCTTTTACAGTGTACTTTCTTTTTAAATTTCATTAATCACACCCTTTCCTTGCTGCAACCCCCTCATTTTATTAAGACTGTTGCCCCAGATCATACCTCTGCCCTTTCCTTGATAGAAACCAATTACTCTCATCTAAGTTTCAGGATGAAGCTTGCAAAGGAATAAGAACAAAAACTGGTTGAGGTTTTCACTGGTGGTTCCACAGCTAAGACTTCATGCTCCCAGCGAAGGGGGCTCAGATTCACATCCTGGTCAGGGAACTAGATCTAACCTACCACAGTCAAGAGGTGCATGCTATGACTAAAAGATCCTGCATGCTGCAAGGAAGATAAAAGAGCCCTTTAGCTGCTTTTGAGATCTGGTTCAGCCAAGTAAATTAAATAAATATTTTTATTTTATTTTTTTTTAATGGTTGAAATCAAGTATCCCAAAGATGAACAAATGTTTGAACCTAGGAGACCGTGAGCTCATTGTAATTCATTAGCACCCTAAATGACCCCCACCAGCACCATGACAATTGATGACTGACATGACAACAACTGGGCAAGTCCATAAAAGGACTAATAAGGAGAACTGAATCAGTTCCAGGCCCAAATCACACTGGTGTTCTAACACAATCCATGAATATTCCCCCAACTCTTCCCAAATCCCTCCCTAGTACCACAGCCCTACCATATATTTGGTGTCTTCACCTAGTTTGGGTTGAGACGTTGATTTCATTTATGAACTAGATTCCTCTTCTCTATTCTTTGGTTACTGAATAAAGCTAGTGCTGTTCCAGTCTCAGGATTCATTCAATGCATTCTGTGACAATCTGACAGGATAAAGAAATTCCTTGGCTGAGACAAGGGGTCTTGACTCAGATTAGGATCCAAGCAAGGGTCCAATAGACCAATTAGGTAATGCTTCTCTTCACATTGTCATAACTTTTTTGTGATTTTCCTATTCTTGTTGCAAACTTTGTGTACTCTGTGAGTTATTCTATGGCACTAATCTTGCTGAATTTTGGTTTGTTTCTCTATAAAATAATAAAACTGATTATTGTGACCTCTAAACTGACAAAATTAAGCTCATCAAATATTGTTTTGTCTATTACTGTGTTGCAAGTCATACAATTCTATAGCATCTTTCTTCAGAAACTCAATGTGTGACAAATGCATCTGTGAGTTTGTACCATAATATACTAATCAGTACTAGAAGAAATGTACTTCATTTTCATAGGCAAATTATTTTTGGATTTACCACAATGTGGCTGATTTAAAATTGATAAATTTTAACACAGTTGTATAGAAAAACTTTTCATGATTTGTCAGTATTTTAAATGTGGGAAACATTGTTATTAATTTGTTGAGGATCTGTATTATTCACTGTATTTGTGGTTTCATTTTTGCCTTCATGTTACACTATATTAATATAATAAACCTAATTGCATGTGTCATATTGTCAGACTATTAAAGAGAAATTTTACTAGCATGTGAGATAAGTGCAACTGCGTGGTAGTTTGAGCATTCTTTAGCACTGCCTTTCTTTGGGATTGGAATGAATACTGACCTTTTCCAGTCCTGTGGCCACTGCTGAGTTTTCCAGATTTGCTGACTATTGAGTGCAGCACTTTCACAGCATCACCTTTTAGTATTTGAAATAGTTCAACTGGAATTCCATCACCTCCACTAGCTTTCTTCATAGTGATGTTTTCTAAAGCTCACTTGACTTCACATTCCAAGATGTCTGGCTCTAGGTGAGTGTGAGTGATCACACTATCATGATTAACTGGGTCGACTCGATGGACGTGAGTCTGAGTGAACTCCGAGAGATGGTAATGAACAGGGAGGCCTGGTGTGCTGCGATTCATGGGGTTGCAAAGAGTTGGACACGACTGAGCGACTGAACTGAACTGAACTGAAAGATCTTTTTTGGACAATTCTTCTGTGTATTCTTGCCACCTCTTTTTAATATCTTCTGCTTCTGTTAGGTCCATACCATTTCTGTCTTTTATTGAGCCCATCTTTGCATGAAATGTTCCCTTGCTACCACTAATTTTCTTGAAGAGATCTCTAGTCTTTCCCATTCTATTGTTTTCCTGTTTCTTTGTATTGATCATTGAGGAAGGCCTTCTTATCTCTCCTTGCTATTCTTTGGAACTTTGCATTCAAATGGGTATAGCTTTCCTTTTCTCCTTTGCTTTTCACTTCTCTTCTATCCACAGCTATTTTTAAGGCCTACTCAGACAGCCATTTTGCTTTTTTGCATTTCCTTTTCTTGGGGATGGCCTTAATTCCTGTCTCTTGTACAATGTCATGAACCTCCATCCACAGTTCATCAGGCATTCTATTAGATCTAGGCCCTTAAATCAATTTCTCACTTCCACTGCATAATCATAAGGTATTTGATTTAGGTCATACCTGAATGGTCTAGTGGTTTTCCCCACTTTCTTCAATTTAAGTCTCAATTTGGCAATAAGGAGTTCATAATCTGAGCCACAGTCAGCTTTCAGTCTTGTTTTTGCTGACTGTATAGAGCTTCTCCATGTTTGGCTGCAAAGAATATAATTAACCTGATTTCGGTGTCGACCATCTGGTGATGTCCATGTGTAGAGTTGTCTCCTGTGTTGTTGGAAGAGGGTGTTTGCTATGACCAATGCATTTTCTTGGCAGAACTCAATTAGCCTTTGCCCTGTTTCATTCTGTACTCCAAGGCCAAATTTGCCTGTTATTCCAGGTGTTTCTTGACTTCCTACTTTTGCATTCCAGTCCCCTATAATGAAAAGGACACCGTTTTGGGGTGTTACTTCTAAAAGGTCTTGTAGGTTTTCATAGAACCGTTCAACTTCAGCTTCTTCAGCATTACTGGTTATGGGGCATAGACTTGGATTACTGTGATATTGAATGGTTTGCCTTGGAAATGAACAGAGATCATTCTATCATTTTTGAGATTGCATTTAAATACTGCATTTCAGACTCTTTTGCTGACTATAATGGCTACTCCATTTCTTCTAAGGAATTCCTGTTCACAGTAGTAGATATAATGGTCATCTGAGTTAAATTCACCAATACCAGTCCATCTTAGATCCCTGATTTCTAGAATGTTAATATTCATTCTTGGCATCTCCTGTTTGACCACTTCCAATTTGCCTTGATTCATGGAACTACAATTTCAGATTCTTATGCAGTATTGCTCTTTATAGCATCTGACCTTGCTTCTATCACCAGTCGTATCCACAACTTGATGTTGGTTTTCCTTTGGCTCCATCCGTTCATTTTTTCTGTTTTTTTTTTTTTTTTTTTTTCTCCACTGATCTCCAGTAGCATATTGGGCATCTACTGACTTGAGGAGTTCATCTCTCAGTGTCCTATCTTTTTGCCTTTTCATACTGTTCATGAGCTTCTCAAGGCAAGAATACTGAAGTGGTTTGCCATTCCCTTCTCCAGTGGACCACATTCTGTCAGAGATCAAATTGCCAACATCACTGGATCATTGAAAAAGCAAGAGAGTTTCAGGAAAAAAAAATCCATTTCATCTTTATGACTATGTCAAAGCCTTTAAATGTGTGGATCACAGTAAACTGTGGAAAATTCTGAAGGAGATGGGAATACCAGACCACCTGACTTTCCTCTTGAGAAACCTGTATGCAAGGCAGGAAGCAACAGTTAGAACTGGACAAGGAACAACAGACTGTTTCCAAATAGGAAAAGGAGTACATCAAGGCTATATATTGTCACCCTGCTTATTTAATGAAGGATGACAATTTATATGCAGAGTATATCATGCATAGTAGAAGTACATCATGAAATAGTAGTACATTTATATGCAGAGTACATCATGAGAAACGCTGGGCTGGAGGAAGCACAAGCTGGAATCAAGATGGCTGGCAGAAATATCAATAACCTCAGATATGCAGATGACACCACTCTTATGGCAGAAAGTGAAGAACTAAAGAGCCTCTTGATGAAAGTGAAAGAGGAGAGTGAATAAGTTGGCCTAAAGCTTAACATTCATAAAACTAAGATCATAGCACCCAGTCAGTCATTTCATGGCAAATAGATGGAGAAACAGTGGAAACAGTGGCTGACTTTATTTTTGGGGGCTCCAAAATCACTGCAGATGGTGATTGCAGCCATGAATTTAAAAGATGCTTACTCCTTGGAAGGAAAGTTATGACCAACCTAGACAGCATATTAAAAAGCAGAGACATTACTTTGTCCACAAAGGTTCATCTAGTCAAGGCTATGATTTTTCCAGTAGTCATGTATGGATGTGAGGTTTGGACTATAAAGAAAGCTGAGCACAGAAGAATTGAAGCTTTTGAACTGTGGTGTTGGAGAAGACTCTTGAGAGCCCCGTGGGCTACAAGGAGATCCAACCAGCTCATCCTAAAGGAGATCAGTCCCGGGTGTTCATTGGAAAGACTGATACTGAAGCTGAAACTCCAATACTTTGGCCACCTTATGTGGAGAGCTGACTCATTTGAAAAGACCCTGATGCTGGGAAAGATTGAGGGCAAGAGGAGAAATGGATGACAGAGGATGAGATGGTTGAATGGCATCACCGACTCAATGGACATGGGTTTGGGTAGACTCTGGGAGTTGGTGATGGACAGGGAGACCCGTTGTGCAGCTGTTCACGGGGTCACAAAGAGTCAGACATGACTTAGTGACTGAACTGAACTGAAAGAGAGAAACTTAAAACAAAAACAAAAACAAAATAGTAGTACATTTAATAATTTGTAGAATCAATAAACATTATTTTAAAATAATGTCTAATATCAGAATTTTTAATTATAAATATATATCATATATAACATAAATATAGTGTTTGTGACTGTCTCTTATACACATCTAATGCAATAAATGGAAGTAAAGAAAAGTTATGTCCAACCTAGATAGCATTTTCAAAAGCAGAGACATTACTTTGCCGACTAAGGTCCGTCTAGTCAAGGCTATGGTTTTTCCTGTGGTCATGTATGGATGTGAGAGTTGGACTGTGAAGAAGGCTGATCGCCGAAGAATTGATGCTTTTGAAGTGTGGTGTTGGAGAAGACTCTTGAGAGTCCCTTGGACTGCAAGGAGATCCAACCAGTCCATTCTGAAGGAGATCAACCCTGGGATTTCTTTGGAGGGAATGATGCTGAAGCTGAAACTCCAGTCCTTTGGCCACCTCATGCGAAGAGCTGACTCATTGGAAAAGACTCTGATGCTGGGAGGGATTGGGGGCAGGAGGAGAAGGGGATGACCGAGGATGAGATGGCTGGATGGCATCACTGATTCGATGGATGTGAGTCTGAGTGAACTCCGGGAGATGGTGATGAACAGGGAGGCCTGGCGTGCTGCGATTCATGGGGTCGCAAAGAGTCAGACACGACTGAGCGACTGAACTGAACTGAACTGAACTAGCTCAGAGATTCTTTCCTGAACTGTTTCCAGCTATTTAGTATCAAGGCTATCCTTCATTTTTATTATTATTATTATTTTTTATCTCCAGCATGTCTTTTTGGTTTCTTTCTTAGGATTTCTATCTCTCTTCTTATCTTGTTTATCAGTCTTGGCAGGTCATCTACTTTATCCACTAGAGCCCTTAACATAAAAATCATGGTTGTTTTAAATGCCTGATCCATTCATTCCAACATCATTTGTCTGATCAGATACACACTATCTCTTGTCAATTTGTATATTTTGCCTTTTAGTTGACCTTGCAATTTTTCCTTGGTGGGTGGACAAGCTGTACAAAATAAAAGGAACTGATGTTATAGGTTTTAGTAAGATGTGGTGAGATATGGGGAAGAGGAAGCATTCTATAGTACTATCATTAAGTCTCAGACTTTTAGTGAACATATTGGTCTGGATTATAAAATTCATAATATTTTTCTCAAACATTTTCTCCCAGTTTGGTGGGGACAAGTTGGCTAGAATGAGTTAGGGGGAGGAGTATTTCTCTTCTCCCAGGTTAGTTAGACTGTGATAATACTCCAGCATTTTAAGCTCAGTTTAATTAGTTTCCTCTAATGACAGACTTCATGATCTGAGCCACAGTCAGCTCCCGGCCTTGTTTTTGTTGACTGTATAGAGCTTCTCCATCTTTGGCTGCATAGAATATAATCAATCTGATTTCGGTGTTGACCATCTGGTGATGTCCACGTGTAGAGTCTTCTCTTGTGTTGTTGGAAGAGGGTGTTTGCTATGACCAGTGCCTTTTCTTGGCAAAACTCTATTAGTCTTTGCCCTGCTTCATTCCGCATTCCAAGGCCAAATTTGCCTGTTACTCCAGGTGTTTCTTGACTTCCTACTTTAGCATTCCAGTCCCCTATAATGAAAAGGACATCTTTTTTGGGTGTTAGTTCTAACAGATCGTGTAGGTCTTCATAAAACCGTTCCACTTCAGCTTCTTCAGCATTACTGGTTGGGGCATAGACTTGGATAACTGTGATATTGAATGGTTTTCCTTGGAGACGAACAGAGATCATTCTGTCATTTTTGAGATTGCATCCAAGTACTGCATTTCGGACTCTTTTGTTGACCATGATGGCTACTCCATTTCTTCTGAGGGATTCCTGCCACTTGTTTTTGTTGACTGTATAGAGCTTCTCCATCTTTGGCTGCATAGAATATAATCAATCTGATTTCGGTGTTGACCATCTGGTGATGTCCACGTGTAGAGTCTTCTCTTGTGTTGTTGGAAGAGGGTGTTTGCTATGACCAGTGCATTTTCTTGGCAAAACTCTATTAGTCTTTGCCCTGCTTCATTCCGCATTCCAAGGCCAAATTTGCCTGTTACTCCAGGTGTTTCTTGACTTCCTACTTTAGCATTCCAGTCCCCTATACTGAAAAGGACGCCTTTTTTGGGTGTTAGTTCTAAAAAGTCTTGTAGGTCTTCATAAAACCGTTCAACTTCAGCTTCTTCAGCATTACTGGTTGGGGCATAGACTTGGATAACTGTGATATTGAATGGTTTGCCTTGGAGATGAACAGAGATTTAGTAGGGATATAAAATATACAACATGCATTGTTTATTTCTTTATCATCTCAAAGGGATTTGCTTTTCAAAAATTTCCAAGAATGCCATTCTGGCAAATCCAACTTTGAAAACTAATTTTCACAACAGGAGACTAGCAGAATCCTCCTCAAAAATATCTCTGAGTAAAGGCAAATTGATGGATGTGTATGTTCTATGCAATTCAAAATTAATTTGTCACTAAGAATTGGAGGAGCATGGCTATAGTCATTTTTCTATTTATTTTCCTCTGTATTGGTAAATTTTCTTCTCTTTTCTCAATGTCAGTTTCTTAGCAAATTATAAAATTAATTCTCTTGTTTCCTCATTATGCACATATGTGAAAGTGAGTTTAGGCAGCTTTATTTTACATTTTTAAGTTTTCAGCCATTTCATTTCACTTTTAATTTATGATATATGGGCCATATTTTAAAGTTTGTACCTGTTTGTTAGTTGGCTTAGTACTCTACCCTTGGAGTATCAACAAGGCTTAGCACACAGTAGACCAATGATATATTTAAACGAATGAATAAATGACATAGCTATGTGTAAACAAATTGTCAATTACTGATACTACAAACTGACTTATCTCCTATCTAAAGTATTGAAGTTTAACCTCAACACTCTAATACTCTAGAAACATAAAATCATGCTATCATAAAAAGTTCTATTATACACCAGAAGATCACTATTAACATTTAGTTTCCCAGTGTAGTTATTCGGAATTCCTTGAATATTTACACATTCTACTTACTTTAATACATTCTCTTTTGAATGAGGGAGAAAAAATATCAAAATGATTATATAACGTTTTATGTGTAAAATTTGGAGAAGGCACTGGCAACCCACTCTTGCCTGGAGAATCCCATGGCTGGAGGAGCCTGGTAGGCTGCAGTCCATGGGGTCGCTAAGAGTCAGACACAACTGAGCGACTTCGTTTTCACTTTTCACTTTCAGGCATTGGAGAAGGAAATGGCAACCCTCTCCAGTGTTCTTGCCTGGAGAATCCCAGGGACGGGGAACCTGGTGGGTGCCATCTATGGCGTCACATAGAGTTGGAAACAACTGAACAATTTAGCAGCAGCAGGAGCATGTATCAGATTGTCAATCTACATTTAACTTTGGGATTTAATTCGGGTTCATGTTGATGTATGGCAAAACCAACACAGTATTGTAAAGTAAAATAAAGTAAAATTTAAAAAAATAATAAAAATAAATAAAATAATACTAGCAAGACATTACCTAATCAAGAAAAAAGTCTTGTGATTATTATCTTGATTCCAAATATGGAACTAATAACACTAAGTTGTTAATTTCAACCTCCTTTTACTATATCCATATGACTCAACCAAGTTTGAGTCTAATTTTGAAATCAATAGGAAATTCATAAGGATGGAATTGAGGCATTAAAAAAATTATAGGTTCATAATAAAGTGATCTTTCATTCTTTAAGGCTAAAAAATGAGAACAAAAATAATAGACACAAGATAAGGGCTTTCTGCTAGGATTAAATTTTATAGTGATCTAAAGTCTTAGGTCTATCAAAATATTCTCAAAATAAAAGATATTATAAACAAAATATGCATAACTTTGTAGAATTTTTGCCTTAAAAGCGTGTTACACTTTCATAGAAAAACAATGAAGCCCTAAAATAGACCTTTAACACATGTACAAATGAGCAAAATAAAATTTCAGGTTTGACTAATTACAAAGCACAACATTGCCACAGAGTGTGAAAAGCAGTCAAAAATTTCCACTTCCTAAGTGCTTTTTTCAGTTGCTAATAAAAAATATTTCTTACTCTATCACATTCACATGTACCTCTTATAGCCACAACTCTCTGCCTTGGGCACTTAATGGTGTCAGAGGCTACCATCTGGAAAGTGGTTGTGTACAGCAAATGAGTTTTAACAGAAGCGATTGGGTTGGCTTCCTCTGGAGGAAAGAGCCCCTAACTGTAAAGATTCTTAATATCACATTGCATTTTGCAGGAGAACCTGGTCTACCTATTTGCTGTATACACACTTGCCACCAGTTGTTTTATGTTCTGTTGGCTCCCCAGCTGAGACAATTAAGGGAATAGGATTTGGAAATCTGTGTAAATATGACATAAGACTCTGGATCTGTTCCAGGTTGAGAGAACATGGGATAAAAACAAGGCTTTGTGCCAGAATAGACTTTTTAATATAGGCAATAATCGAGGAATGAAAAAGACAGATGCTAAGAGGATAATGTGGGAAAATCTGGAATCCTGGTCATCAGTAAAACATTATAAATTAAATTAAGTAGAGAAAACTAGCTGTATCCTTCAAAACAGGCAGAAGAGAAAATACTAAAGCTTTGGGGAGGGATAGAAGATTGGGGTATTTTGCTCTGTATGATGTTTTTGTGTACACTGCATCTAGCTATACAGTAGCCATTCTAGCTGTATTCCTATCAGTTTCTATAATATACCATGCTATTAAGTCCAAAGTCCTATAAAGAAAAGAGTTGTGGAGATAAAAATTTTAGAAATAATGAATGGAGTAAGGACATGCTCCTTAACAGATGTATTGTTCTAGTAAATAGAAGTACTGTTAAAAAAAAAAAAAAACAACTTCCTGATTAAACAAAAATTGTTTAGTGATGTTTTTGGTTTTTCCAGGGAACATTCTCACCTTTAGGATTTATATATATATATATATATAAGAAATCTAAAAATAGATATAGGTACATTAAAATCCTAATTATTATGTTCATTTGTATTTGACACTATTGC
>SJYT01033232.1:36140-143280 GCA_006410635.1 Cephalophus harveyi
AACCTTGGTTTTTAATTATCAGTGGTTAAAATTATAGTATTTCCGACATACACACAAAAAAATGGCATAGTAGAGATTCTTGTACCTACTACCTAGATATAACAAATCTTTAACATTTTGCCCTTTGGCTCTTTAAATGAAAGATTAAGCTGTAAAATCACAGAGTACAAAGAAAAATGAAAGGAAAAAATGTGTATCTGTCTTCCTTTACATTTCTATCAGGATTGGATCATGCTCGGCATCATACATCTTTCTGATACCCCAAGGGTGGTTTTACGAATGTGGCAGATGTATGCCGAAGTCATGTTTGTATATAAAGTTTGACAGGCACAGAAGTAGGTACTCCACTGCCGAGGCCTGTGCTTTCATCGCGTCACGTCTGGGTGACGTATGAGTGCTCTCAGTGTGCTGAATCATTTGGAGCGCACCACATACCATTGTGATTCTAAAAAAACAGCCCTTTTATCTTCACAGCATATCAGGATTGTAAAGAAGAAACAGTAACTCAAAAGCTAATGTTGGAAATAAATAATGATGAGTAAAGATACATTTGAGGGTTTAAGCTAAACATTTTGAAACCATATGTTGTAAATTTAAGGGGCTCTTTTCTGTTGAGACCAAGAGGATCTCTATGATCTCATTTATCTTTGTTACATTGGAACAGAAAAAGGCTCATTTGTGCCCTGGAACATCTAGGAAGTAGTTTTAAAAGAAGTTTTGAAGTCACCAGTTAACCACTAGTGTTAATTCCATGCTGTGCCTACTTAGTAGAGCTGCATCTTAGAATGCAATTATAAATGACGTAGGCTCTTATTCCTGGTTAAATGGTGGGAGCTTTATCTTCTACTTCTCAACTTATTCTTTATGTTCTCAACTTATTATCTTGGGTCAGCCTTCTCATTAACGTGGGAGTCCTGGTTTCTACCTCAGCGTCGTCATGGCATCAGTGTGTCACTCAACTCTGATTTCAGTTCAGGCACTGAATTAGGGTAATGACTTACATTATTTTGTATGGTGAATGGCAGGGAACGGGGAGAGAAAATGAATAGGAATCAAGCCAGTTTCATGCTCCTTTCTTGAAGTAAAAATCTCATGCATGAGCCTGACAGGCTGTTTGTGGAAGTGGGAAAGGGTTCTGTGGTATTGTCTACCTTTGTTCCCCAGAATAGTCCCAGGACATCAGTCAGCATGAGCATGGAAGGGGTTTTCTCCATTTGAAGTTTTTCATGTAATCACAGTTATTTGGAATCTCCACGTTTCTGTGGTGGAGCTCTTTTACATGATGGCAGAAATATTTATAGGTACAAATTAGTGCATGTTCAGTCTCTAAATTGTGTCTGACTCTTTGTGACCCCATGGACTGTAGCCCACCAGGCTCCTCTATCCATGGGATTTCCCAGGCCGGAATACCAGAGTGAGTTCCCATTTCCTTCTCCAGGGGATCTTACCGACCTAGGGATCGAACGTGCATCTCCTGCATTGCAGGTGGATTCTTTTTTTTATTTTTATTTATTTTAATTGGAGGCTAATTACTTTACAGTATTGTGGTGGTTTTTGCCATACATTGACATGAATCAGCCACGGGTATACAAGTGTCCACCCCGTCCCACACCTCCCGCCCAATCGCATCCCCAGCTTTGAGTGCCCTGCTTCATGCATTGAACTCGGACTGGAGTCTGTTTCACATATGGTGATATACATGTTTCAGTGCTATTCTCTCAAATCATCTCTCCCTCGCCTTCTGCCACAGAGTCCAAAAGTCTGTTCTTTACATCTGTGTCTCTTTTGCTGTCTTGCATATAGGGTCGTCGTTACCATGTTTCTAGATTCCATATATCTGTGTTAACATACTGTATTGGTGTTTTTCTTTCTGACTTAATTCACTTTGTATAATAGACTCCAGTTTCATCCACCTCACCAGAACTGATGCAAATGTGTTTTTTTTTTTAAATAGCTGAGTAATATTCCATTGCTGTGATGTACACAACTTTTTTATCTATTCGTCTACTAATGGACATCTAGGTTGCTTTTACGACCTAGTTATTGTAAACAGCGTGTAAGTGGATTCTTTACTGCTGGCGCCACCTGGGAAGCCCTTTCCCCTCTGTGCTTCGTTGTGTCCAGTGCTCTGTCGCTCCACGGACTGTAGCCTGCCAGGCTTCTCTGTCCGTGGAATTTTCCAGGCAAGAAAACCCCCAATTAAAAAATGCCAAATGTGTCAAAATCTGTGGGTTAATCTACTTATTTTTGGCGGTTTAGATTTACTGCAGCAAACTTTATTTTTCTTACTGTAGCAAAATATGGATAATATAAAATTGGCCATCCTAACCATTTCTTCGGAGAAGGCAATGGCACCCCACTCCAGTACTCTTGCCTGGAAAATCCCATGGATGGAGAGCCTGGAAGGCTGCAGTCCATGGGGTCGCTGAGGGTCGGACACGACTGAGCGACTTCACTTTCACTTTTCACTTTCTTGCATTGGAGAAGGAAATGGCAACCCACTCCAGTGTTCTTGCCTGGAGAATCCCAGGGACGGGGGAGCCTGGTGGGCTGCCGTCTATGGGGTCACACAGAGTCGGACACGACTGAAGTGACTTAGCAGCAGCAGCAACCATTTCTTAGTGTGCAGTTTAGTGGCATTAACTGCATTCATGTTGTTGTGTATCCACCACTACCATTCATCTCCAGAACTCTTATTTTCTCAAACTGTAACTCTGTATCCATTGAACACTAACTCCCCATTCCTCTTTCTTCTGGTCTCTGATAGTTACCATTTTAATTTTATTCTCTGTCTCTATGAATCTGATCACTGTAGATACCTCATATGAGTGGAATTATATAATACTTCGGAAAAGGCAATGGCACCCCACTCCAATACTCTTGCCTGGAAAATCCCATGGATGGAGGAGCCTGGTGGGCTGCAGTCCATGGGGTTGCTAAGAGTCGGACATGACTGAGCGACTTCACTTCACTTTCACTTTTCACTTTCATGCATTGGAGAATGAAATGGCAACCCACTCCAGTGTTCTTGCCTGGAGAATCCCAGGGACGGGGGAACCTGGTGGGCTGCCGTCTATGGGGTCGCACAGAGTCAGACACGACTGAAGTGACTTCGCAGCATAGAATACTTGTTCTTTTCTGTCTGGCTTATTTCACTTGACATAATGTCGTTATACTCCATCTGTGTTCTGATATGTGTCAGAATTTCCCTCTGAGGGCTGAATGATATTTTATTGTATGTATATATATAACATTTTGTTATCCATTATCCATTGATGGGCATTTTGGTGTTGCTGACTTTGACTGTGGTGAATAGCTCTACCGTGTGAGGTGATCTCTCACAGCGTTCGTTGTGGTACATCTCACAGTTCAGGGGGGTTTGATCTCGTCCTCAGTCCCCCAGTCCACCTTGGCCACGGTTCCCCTGGCGGTTGTGGTGCCTGGAGGATCGTGCTGCCAGAGCAGGTCCTCTGTTTCTCTCCACCCTGATAGTCACTTGTGTAATCTTAAGCCAGACGTTTATAGCTGAGGCATTGGATGTTAATTCTGGAATATTTATTTAAAGAAGTGAATATGATAAATGCTGTTGATTTGCCTGTCTCCTGAAAATGAATTTCATTTTGGTGTTTAGTTTGGTGTTCCCACTAACTAAACTAAATCCCTGGTGGTCCATATGGTAAAGAATCTGCCTGCAATGCAACAGACCTGAGTTTGATCCCTGGGAGAACAAAATGGCAACCTACTCCAGTATTCTTACCCGGGAAGTCCTATGGACAAGAGGAGCCTGGCGGGCTTCAGTCCAAGGGGTCACAAAGAGTTGAACACGACTGAGTGACTAACACTTTCTTGGTGTTCCCACAGCATGGGAGGCTGTGGCAGGTTAGAAGCAGGTGAATGACAGAATCTGACTTACGTTCTGCAGTGATGATTCTGGTTGCTCTGTGGAGTGTGTTGGAGAGAGGCTAGAACAGACTTAGAGAGACCCAGTAAGACTGCACTGGTTTAGCAGAGATGTAATGGGTGGTCATGATGTTAGGTGGATGGCAGGGGAGGTACAGGGAAATGGACAGATTCTAGAGATTGGGGGAGGTAGCATTCATTAATGAAATTAGTAATAATTTGAATGTGGATTGTGAAGAGAGGAAGGCTTTCATGGTGACTTCCAGAATTCTGGCTTGAATGACAGGTTTAGTGGCTGTTACTGAGATGGGGACCATTGGGTCTGGAGCTTCAGGGATGAGGGAGCCCAGAAAAGCCCGAGTTCAGCTTGAGGTGTGTTAAGTGTGAGCTGACTGCGAAAGCTCCTAGTGGAGATCCCAAGGAGGTGAACATGGCACACACTCTGGTGTTGAAACTGAAAATGTGGTGCTGAGAGGGAAGGGTGCAGGTCGGGGGCGGAAAGTGGGGCGTTGTTGCCAGTGGATGAGACCACTGGTCCAGGGCTGGACCCTGAAGAAATGTGGCATTCAGAGGTTGGACACAGGAAGAGCAGCAGGCTGAGATCGGAAAGACGCTTGAGAGGCAGGAATTACGTCTGTAAAGTGTGATGTTCTCGGAACGGAGCATCGTTTCTGGGGGTGGGGGGTCCACCGAGCCTAGTGTTCTGAGGGTACTGGGAAGGCTGTTTGTACTGGCGAAGACTCCTGAGGCGCACTTTTAACTTACCCTGCTTGGGGGGATGGGGTATTAGCTGCCAGTGGAGATTGGAGCCCAAATAGGGAAAGGGTCTTACGAAAATTTGTAACCTGCTGGTTTAGGGCAGTCTTCCTAACCTTTCCTGTAAGGAGCAGATCCCAGAAAAGCCATTCCAGTAATAAACCTTAAGTACAGCCGACAACGATCAGCTCTTAGGGGATGTGCAGCAAAATGTAAATGTGAACATTTGTTGCATTCTATTACTCTCTTGCTTTGTGACTAAAAACAAAGTACTTCTACTTCATAAGTCACTACTACTTCAAAATACTGCAGACTTGTACAATCAGTACTTTCTGTTCACTGAATATGAATATCAGAATTTGAATGTTTATCTTTGGATTGTTTGAGCGATTCTTCTAGAAATCTTTCCTTTTTCAGCTTTTCCTTTTGCCTCATCTTGGATCTTAGCAAAGATACTCATTTTGTTAGTAGTGCCAGGAAGCAGGCAGTTTCCATGGCAACCGACAGATTGCGTTTACTGTGGAAATTTCCTGAATTAAAAGAGCTGCATTGCAGAAGGATGCATAAAGCAGTGTTCATCTAGAGATCCTAAGAGCGTGGACACAGAAGAACAGTTGCAGTGCGGTGCAGGGTATGTGTTCCGTTTGTTTTCCTGTCTGAGGATGCTTACGCGTTTTATCTATTTATATGCTGAGGAGAGAGTGAAACAGCTTGAGGCCTTTTAGTGTGTGCTTGCTAAAATCAAGGAAGCTCTGGGAACGAGGTGGAAGGGATAATTTGGGAAGAAAGAAATGTTGGACAGCATCCGGAGGAAGTCAGGATAACAGTAAATGAGGTAGAAGAACATGATAATGAAATAAGAGGAGAAAACACATTTCCAGCTGATTAGATGATAAAGGGGTCTTATGAGAGGTAGCTGTGGACACAAGAAGATACTTATTTATCAAGGGAAAACAAGCAGGCCTTGGCAGGCTCGGGGAGTCACACTTTCCCATGCAAGCAGGAGGCCGCTGCTGAGGTAACGACTGCTGCTGGAGGCCCCACCACTGTGAGGGCACCCGAGCCAGGTGGCACCTGGGCCAGGTGGCATGTGCAGCCTCGTGCCCTCACCGCCCTGCACAGGGAGAAAGGGGGGAGCCACAGAGGGGTCTCTCCCGGGGCATCTGGGCAGGCTTTTACAGAAAAAGCAGGAAATGTATCTCAAGATTAATTCCTGGAAATAAAACTATAGGATCTGGGTAGATAATTGAAATTTCTTCTCCTCTAGAGCATAATTGTAAATTTGAAAGAGAAGCGATGTGAGAAATGAATGGATAGGACTCAGATCATTTAAATGATGAGTGATATTTAGCCGACTAGATGTCATTTAGATTACGCAGTCAGCAGACTACAGCCCATGGGCCAGGTGTGGCCTGCTGTTGTGTTTTTGAAAATCAAGTTTAATTGAGATGTAGCCATACCCATGTAGTCATATATTTGCCACAGACACTTGTGTAGATGGCAAAGCCTGATGTATTTATTGTCTGTCCCTTGACAGAAGAAGTTTGATGGCTTGTGATTCAGACAGCATGTGGGATTCCTAGGGCTGCCAGAACAAATTGCCACAGACTTGGTGGCTTCAAGCAACAGGAATGTGTCCACTCAGGTTCGGGAAGCCAAAATCTGAAGTCTTGGTGCTGGTGAGGCTGTGCCTCGTCCAAAGGCTCCAGAGCCACCACTACCCCGCCCCGCCCCGCCCTGCCCCTAGTCCTGTTTCCAGCTCTGGGAACTCCTGGCATCCCTCGGGTTTTGGTGGCACAATTCCAGTTGCCGCCTTCCAGACCTCTCTGTGTGTCTCTGTTTTCTCCTTTTCTGTCTCTTCTAAGGACACTCATCCTTATATTTAGAGTCCTCCCTACTCCAGGACAGTCTTCTCTTGAGGCCATTTTCCTATTTACACATGTAAACACATGTAAAGATACGGTCACCTTCTGAGGTTGCAGGGGGATGTGTCTTCTGTTGGAGCCGCGATTGAGCCCACTGCATGTGGTGTTGGAGAGCTGAGCTTTTGGCATCTTGGACCATGTGCTGCATTAAGAAAAGCCAGTTCCTGGCAAGTTTCCTTGGGAAACCTATGAGGAAGATACTCTGAAGTAGACTTGTTGACCTGCTGGAAAGGATGTTAAACTAACTTTTCAAGGACAGGACACACAGGCGCAGTTGCAGTCACAGCACACGGCCTCTGTGATGCAGACAGAAGCAGCTGGGCGGAGGTGGTCCTGGAATATTCGCAGGAGAAGTGCTAAAACCTTCCTGGGAAACCACGAACATCGCCTGCTGTTAAACATCGCCATCCGTCTCCTCAACTGCCACCCCCTAGGGAACAGCAGACTGAATCTGGAAATGTATTGAGAGGTGGTTGGAACCAAAATAAGAACCAGCGTTTTGAGAGAGTAGACTAGATTATGACAATGGGAAGTGTGTACATGATTTAAAATAAGTAAGTTTCATACACGAGCGAGTGAGCAGAACCTTTAGTTGGAGGCTTGACTCTGGTTGGAGAGCCTCTGTATTGTCAAGAGAGCGTATAGACTGTTGGCCTGGGCAGGTGAGGCCAGTGACGTCTCCTTTACCTTCTGAACACATTGATGAGCCATGGTCGCGATGGTGGCTTTCTGTCCCTGCAGCCCTTGGAAGCCTCAGTCAGCGTGTTTGGGTCTGTTTAGAAATGTTTCAGCAGTGACACCTGCCTGTAGTGAAGAATCAAATGTAGACAGGTATTCTAGTGAGAGTGGTGGAGCTGCCGAGAAAACTCCCTTTGCTCTGTGATCTCAGGGACCCCTGCCTAGTGCCTGCATCCTCACCTGTGCACCTGAAAGTGAAGCCCCTGGTGTAGACTTGGTGGAGATAATCACAGAATTAAGCAGAACTAAGCAACAATGGTTAGAAGTGGATCCAAATTAGGGTTCACCATCCAAATTAGGGTTCACCAAGAATAAGCAATACAAGCCAGCCTACTACGTAGGTGTGTCTTGGTCTCACTATATGTGGGTACAGAGGAGGAACACTCAGCCCGTTCCAGGGCTCTCAGGCACAGTTTCCTGCAGGATGAGACTAGATGAAGCTCATATTTTCTTTCTAATGGGATTCTGTTAGTCTGTGACTCTGGATCTTGAATACCAAAATGAGAAGTTAGGAAGCAGTAGGAATGGGAATTCTCTTCTCTTCTTTCTTTACCAAAGTATTTTATGTGTTAAGTGTCGCCCATGGTGAATTGTATGGTTTAGAGAAGAATTCAAACCCACTACAATAACTTTAACTTTTAATGTTTCTATTGGCACCTAGAATATACATAAGAAAACAGAATGAGATAAGGTTTAATGCACATAGGCTAATCATAGTTTACACAAGCTAACAATTTAACACTCCAAGGTTCAAAAATACACTAGGTTTCAGTAGATATATAAAATACATGCTAAATGTGTCTGCTACTTTATTTCTATAAAATCTTTTTTCTCACTGGCTTATTTGGATAAATGCTCCCCCCAAATATTAAAAGCTTGAGAATATAGTTTCATAATTATGTTTAAAAGACAGTTCACATAGTAATAGTGTCAAACATTAGCTATAGGTTAGGAATGAAAGTGGTTCAGACTCTTGGTTCATATTTGAGGAACTAAAATTCTGATTTTGTAAAATTTCATATTTGTAGTACACAATGATCGGAGAAGGCAATGGCACCCCACTCCAGTACTTTTGCCTGGAAAATCCCATGGATGGAGGAGCCTGGTAGGCTGCAGTCCATGGGGTTGCTAAGAGTCGGATACGACTGAGCGACTTCACTTTCACTTTTCACTTTCATGCATTGGAGAAGGAAATGGCAACCCACTCCAGTGTTCTTGCCTGGAGAATCCCAGGGACGTGGGAGCCTGGTGGGCTGCCGTCTAACACGACTGAAGCGACTTAGCAGCAGCAGCAGCAGTACACAATGATACATGAGTAGCAGCCACCTGCTAAAACATATAAGAAACAAAGGTGAAAATATGAAACATAGAAAATTAAGACAACTTAATGCTAAATGCTACGTCTGATCACTAATAACAGTAACAGGGTAAAGAAAAAAGGTACCCAGGGTTTCTCTTCCAACACTGATGCAGAGACTGCCTGTGATAGGGGACCCCCCTGAGCCTCTGGTTTCAAATGCAGAGAGCATCTTCATTCCCTTTTCTGTCCTGCCCCCTCTTGGTAACCACAGAAAGTAACTGGGGAGGGGGGTGAGGAGGAGTAGACGTGGATGCTGACCTGTTCCGCTGGGTAGCGTGGTCATTCTGAGATGTGTTGCAGGTGGATGCAGGAGAGGACTGGAGCAGCAGATGGACTGAGAGATGTAGTTTGTACGTGCTGCTGTCAGTCGAGAGCACAGTGCTGGAGAACAAGGAGGCTGGGGGTGGTCCATTTGCCTTGGGAGCAGCCAGTGTCCTGATTGGTGATGCACTGAGCTCTGGATGCCTCAGACTGTCTGCATGCTTTCAACTGTAGACATGTGACAGGCACACCCCTTTCACACAGAGTGGGGTCCAGGGAAGCCAGTCTCTCTCTCTCCCTCTCAACAGTTTTTTATCAAGGGGTAATTGACACAGAATAATCTGCACGTATGTAAAGTGTACATTTGCTAGGTTTTGCTGTGTGCGCCCATGAAGCCATCACCACAGGCAAGAAGGCAGACATGTTCATCATCCCCAAAGTTTCCTCCTGCCCCCTAATGGTTTTTACATCTAGACATTTGATTTGGTGGTTCTCTCCATTCTTTAGTTTCTTGAACACATGGAATGCAGTCATAAGCCCTGTTTCATTGTGCTTATCTGCTCATTCTTGCCTCTCTGTCATCTCTGGGTCACTTTGAGTTGATTGCTTTTTCTCCTTGAGATGGTTCCTAGTATCTTGCTTCTTTGCATACTTGATTTTATATTGCGTGGCAGATATGGAGTGCTGGCTATTTTTATATCTTACGTATTTTTTACCTTCCTTCTTTGGTTAAGTTACTCAGAAATACTTGGATCCTTTTGGGTCTCTTTAGCTTTGGTAGGTGAGACCGGATCCTTCTGTATGCCTTCTCAAATTCCCCATGAATATGGAGTTTTCTACTTTGCAGGCAGGGATTGTTGTATGAGCTTTGGTATCCTTCCCTGTAAAGCTTTTGGGTAGCTCTTTCCTCAGGCTTATGTAGGTTCTTCATAAGCTTGTGCTGATCAAGGGACCCCTCCTGCATGTCTCTGGGGTTGTTCTGTGCAGCTCTCTTATCCAACACTCTGCCTTGAGAACCCAGTCTCCCCAGACTCCCAGACCCAACACCTCCTCGTGAGGGTCTGCCTGAACCTGCCCTCCCTGTGCTGCCGTCTGTGCAGTCTTCTCTAGGCAGTAAGCTGGGGTGCTGTAGGGCTCACCTTGTGTATTTCCTGCTTCTCGGTGCTCACTGCCCTTTGGTGCCTGCTGTCCAGGGTCTTCAAGACCTTTCCATATATTGTCTGATTTTTTAGTTGTGAGTCTGTCTCCTGATGCTCCAGAGTACCCTGAACACAAGTTTCATAAGACACTCATCGTATGATGGGAGGAGAGGTATGGAATCAGGGAATCATATCTTTGATACTTTGAGAAAGAGCATCTCTGAATATGATACTGTACACATTCAAAATCACATCTCACATGGATGATTAGCATTTGTAATAAAGTAGAAGAAATCATGGCACTTCTTAAAAAGGATTGGAAAGTATTGAGGAGAGAATAAATTTGGATAAATAGGGAACAGAATTACTGAAAAGGGTGATAGATGAGAAAAAAAAGACAGTGCTATGAAACTGAAAATGCAGTGGTGGAGTGAAATCCATATTGCATGTCGAAATGAACTTAGATGATACTGCAGGATGGCCAAAGAATGTGGTGGGAATGATTGATTCTAAAATGCCCCAATTACTGCATTTTTTGCATATATAATTTCTTAAATAGAATCGGAAGGTAAACAGCACCCTGGAGAAATATGTGGTTGATAGAGATGATAACAAAAAGAATTTTTTAGCAGAAGCAGTGGACTTCCCAGGTGGTGCTTGTGGTAAAGAACCCACCTGCCAGTGCAGGAGATGTAAGAGATGAAGGTTTGATCCTGAGTCGGGAAAATCCCCTGGAGGAGGGCATGGCGGTCCACTCCAGTATTCTTGCCTGCAGAATCCCAAGGACAGAGGACCCTGGAGGGCTACAGTCCATGGGGTTGCAAAGAGTTGGACACTGCCGAAGTGACTTAGTACAGCATAGCAGAAGCAGCAACAACAAAACAAACACCGGTGTGGGAGAGCTTTGGTTAAGGGGATGTTATCTCAGGTGGCTAACCAAAGAAGAAACAGTTGTTTACCGAATAGTTAAGAACATCTAACTGTAATAGATCAAAATGCCTCTTAAGAGTGTTCTAGTCACTGTTGAGGTTGGCCTGAGAGAAAAGGTGCTGTGGGCCCGGCCCAGCTGCCCCAGTCCTGCGCGGTCAGTGCAGACAGACTCCCCAGGCAGTGAGATGCAGCCGCGTGGCCTGTGTAGTTGCACTCATGTCAACAGTGCGTTCAGCGACATCTGTAAAGCAGAAAGTGTGACAGGTCACTGTGTAATAATACAGGAAAATGCGAAAGGTGTACACTGAATTGTTCATAGTGCTTTTCTCCCATTATGATCGATTTCCTTTCTTAAATTTCTCTTCTGCCTATGTAGATGCAGGAGAGATTAGGATTGGGTAATCCAGTTGGAAGAAAGGGTTCAGGTGCTTGTCCTGCTGCTGAATTTGCACAGCAAAGCCCTGTATGTATTAGACGTGCCGGTGGTGGGGGGTGGGGCTAGAGCCATCCCAGGTCACTTTGGCTGTGCCGTTCTATGTCTTTAAAAAAACAAGCCCACCCTCCTGTGTACAAAGCCGCGGGCAGTTATTAAGACACATTAGATAGAAGGCAATGGCACCCCACTCCAGTACTCTTGCCTGGAAAATCCCATGGACGGAGGAGCCTGGTGGGCTGCAGTCCATGGGGTCGCTGAGTCGGACACGACTGAGCGACTTCACTTTGACTTCTCACTTTCATGCATTGGAGAAGGAAATGGCAACCCACTCCAGTGTTCTTGCCTGGAGAATCCCAGGGACGGGGGAGCCTGGTGGGCTACCGTCTATGGGGTCGCACAGAGTCGGACACGACTGAAGTGACTTAGCAGATAGAAATAAAACTTTTCTCCATGCCCAGTCTGATTATGTTCTAGAAGATTATGTCACAGTTCTTTGACTTTTTAAGTATCAGTAGGATTTCAGAAACTCATAGATTAGTCTGGGTCAAAGAAGGGACAGTAATTAAAATACAGTAGTGATGATTCGGTATTAATGGGCAAGTTGCTCATTTCTGTCCCACAGAACAATTATCAGAGAAAGTACTCAGCCATACACATGGCCAATAGGCACTTGAAAAGATGCTCAATATCACTAATTATGAGAGAAACACAAACTATAATGATGTATCACCGACCTGTAAGAATGGCCATCATCAAAAAGTGTACAAGTAGTAAATGCTGGAGAGGGCGTGGAGAAAAGAGAAGTCTTGTACAATGTTAGTGGGAATGTAAATTGGTGTCACCACCGTGGAAAACAGTATGGTGATTCCTTAAAAAACTAAAAAAGCTACCATATGATCTATCAGTCCCACTCCTGGGTATATATCTGGAGGAAAAAAACCCTCTAATTTGAGAAGATACGTGCACCCCAAGGTTCATAGCAGCACTATTTATAATAACCAAGACGTGGAAGCAACCCAAGTGCCCATCAACAGATGGCTGGCTTACTCAGCCATGACAAAGAATAAACGACTGCGATTTGCAGAGCCATGAATGAATCTAGAGAATATTATGCTTGGTAAAGTCAGTCAGACGGAGAAGGGCAAATATACACATGTGTGGAATCTAAAGAAATAATACAAATGAATCTATTTACAAAACAGAAACAGAGTCACATAGAAAACAAATTTATGGTGCTGATGCCTGCCACCTTGGGGATGGCATAACCGTAGCATGTTTTTCTGTGATTTTCACAGCTCTTTTCCTGTGTAACCGAGAAAGTGGATCTCTGGGTAAAAATCACGTTCTCCTGTTTATCTTTTTCTTTCAGCAGCTTTATTGAGGAGGTATCACCCATACACCATACAACTCACCCATTTAAGCTGTATGATTCTATCGCTTTGAGTATATTCAGAGTTGTACATCTATCACCTTACTCAGTTTGTGAATATTTTCATTAGCCCGAGAAGATAACCCACGTCCCTTATCTGTCAATCTGTTCACTTTCAAAAAGAAAAAAAGGAGCTTATCCAGAAGCCATACTGCAGGTCTACAGTAAGCTGAACTGTTGGCAGAGATATTTATAATTATAAAATTTGATCTTTGTGGCAGTATTATAACTGTTGTTTTTGTGTGATTTTATGTAGCAATGAAATATTCATTTCTCAGGAATGCTAATGGTAAATGTTATGTGATATAGTGTAATCATGAGTGATAGCCTTTGCTGTATTCTGTTGGCTGGAAACAAGCCACAGGTCCCCTCTGTGTTCAGAGAGAGGTGCTTACTTGGAGATGTGGATACTGGGAAAGTGGAGGTCACAGGCACCACCTCAGAGCCTGTCTGCCATGACCCTCAGCAGTAGGCNATCATGAGTGATAGCCTTTGCTGTATTCTGTTGGCTGGAAACAAGCCACAGGTCCCCTCTGTGTTCAGAGAGAGGTGCTTACATGGAGATGTGGATACTGGGAAAGTGGAGGTCACAGGCACCACCTCAGAGCCTGTCTGCCATGACCCTCAGCAGTAGGCCAGTGCTATTTCACCAGTGATTAAACTGAGCCATAGAGATTTTCTTGTCGGTAGTCATAGAACAGTAGTCATTATATATGGAACTTCTTTATGTTAGACTATTTCCTGGCTTAATCTCTCTACCTACTTCAATGGAAAAGTAGGTAGAGACCCACTTGCTTAGATCTGATTCCATCTTAGGCAGTTCAAGCTTCATACCTGAACGGTCACTTATGCCACTGGTTTCTGGGCTTCCTGTGACTCAAGATGCTAGGTATATATAGTACTGGTGAAAGTGTTTTGTAAACGGAAAAGAACTTGTATGGATGAAAGCTGGTACTGTGACTTATTAAAGTTATGGTTTGAGAATCGCATTTGGAATGCTGGTTTACTAAGTTTTTATTTAGTCAAAGTGTATTAACGTTTTAACTATAACCTTGACTCAGATGTTATTAATACTGGTATAAATGATTATTCTGGGAGAGTGATTTTAAAATTCTAAGTACACGAGAAGCTTAAAAGTAACTATAAAAAACAGTCTTCCTAATCTGAGAAAACTTCCTAAATTTTGGAAGAAGAAATAACCGATCATGTTCTTTCTTGTATCACGAGATCAAGTTTTAAAAGTTTCTGATCATTTACTATGAAATGGAAAAACTGTAGATAATATTCAGTGGAGTCTTTTTCTTTATGTCTGCTGTACTCTTTGGTTTGATACAGTTCATTCCTACACATGGGTGTGTGTGCAAGAGAGAAACCGAAAAACACAATTGATGTAACATTTTTCATTGGATTTGGTTTTTCACGAAGTATGGTTAGAAGTTAATATTTGATCTCCGGCTCACATTTTGGAGGTGCTTTTTTTATTTAATGAAAATCTGTAACAAGTGAGTTCTTCTGTCCATGAAGCTTTTTTTTTTTCCCATCCATTGCTCTCTCTGCTCATCAAGGACTGAGAGGCTCACGTGGCAGTGTTCCTCTTGGAGCCAGCTGGCTAGCTGTTTAACTGTTCTCCCTCCACAGCATGGCGTTAACAGGAGCAGGGCAGTACCCTGAGGTGCTAGTTCCCAAACTTTGCTGGCATCACCTGGGTGTCTTAAAATACCCTGTTTTCTGACCTCTGCGCCCGCGTATTCTGATTTGATAGCCATATGATGATGCCTGGGCATTCGGAGTTAATACATATCCCCAGGTGCTTGTGATGGATGGCAGAGTTTGTGAACATCTAGCTGTATTAAGGACCGAGGACCTGGAATAATCTGGTCAAGCAGGATAAGAGATTTTTGAAAATGAGGTTCATAGCACTTGGGATTCTGCATTTGATAATGCAGTTTTGCAAAGTCTGGAAAAGATCTTGTATTTGGAAATGAAACTGGTGTGCAGTAGGAGTTTCTTCCACAAATGGAAGTTTGGCTTTGTGAGTCCCATTAAAGCTGTGTTTGTCAACTCCCTAAGTTTAGGCTTTTCTTAACTCAGTGTGTGAAAAACCAAAATGGCCCAAGGAAATGAACAAACAAATCCTCAGAAACTCAGACTGTTTTAGTAACTAATGAGGAAAGAAATTTTCCCACGCATTAATCAGTGCTAGCTAAAAAAGAAAAAATAAAGTCAAAACCTATTTAAAATGTGGAAAAATTGCTTCCTAATATCTTAACAGAGAGAGACTGAGAACACACAGCATTGAGTCGTCAGGAAAACTGAAGATCTCCCCTGAGCAGCACTGGGATTTCACTGCAGAGGACTTGAAAGACCTCGGAGAGATTGGACGAGGAGCTTACGGTTCTGTCAACAAAATGGTCCACAAACCCAGTGGGCAAATAATGGCAGTTAAAGTAGGTGATGCCCGCGGTTGTTCTGGGTACTTTAACCCGTGAGGCGTGGTGTCTGGGCGTGGCGGTGCCACTGCTCTGCCCCTGCTGTCGTTACCCGTGGGGCTCACACAACTCTTCCCCCGGTTCTTCTGCGGGCGGTGTTCTTAATTGCTGGCATGTTTTCTCCCCTCTGGAAACATGAATTGTGACCTGTGCATGTTCCCTGCACCCCTGGCATGATGCATTAACGTGTTTTGAACTCCAGGCCCTTCCGCTGCCAAGGTGAGTTCCGGTCGGGCGGCCGCACCCCGGGGACCTGGGCGGTGCTGCGGGGCGCCAGGCGGGAGCCGGACGAGGAGGCTGCGCTCTGGGTTGGGCGGGGTGCGGGGCTAGGGCTAACAGCAGGCTCACTGACGGTTTCCCGGAAACCACGCACATGCTGTTGCCACTAACCTCAACCTTACTCGGTCCTGACCGGCTCGGCTGCTCTGTGTGTATTTCACCTCCACTCGGTAGGGCCCCGCGCCCAGGGTGTGCTGACACGCGTGCTCGGCGATGGTGCTGTCGCCTCTGTCAGTACCGTGACTCGTGAGGGGCCACACGTGCAGCTTGGCCCGAATGCGGTACCTGGCAGGCTGACGCTGGCACCTGGGAGGAGCCAAGAGTTTCCCCCCGACTCCCCATGTCAGTGTAGTTGTTCATCTGTTCATTCAGATGTTTAACTGGATGTTCCCTCTCTGTAAGATATTCCAGGAAAATTGATGATGGCTGGGGGCAATTTTAAATGAAAAAGGGAAACATGAGATAAGGCCACACTCTCATTGAACTTAAAATTCTTGCAGGAACAAATACTTTCCCAGTTTGTAAGAATTGAGAATGGATTTGCAGACAGACTAAGCGAATCATCTTCCTGTTAGCCCCCCGATTTGAAAGGTTATCAAAATGACTTGATGAGAGGAGTTGCCTGTTTCCTGCTTGACTTTTGGGAGTGGATTGTGTCACATTAATGTAAAAACGCTTCCTGTATTGAAGTTTATTGTGAGTGAAGTGTTACTCTTTTAGCCTCCTTCACTGTTGAGCAGTTTTCTTTGCTGGGTGTGTAAAACTGATGAAAAATTGATGGTGAGACGAAATTGTAGGATTCTCCCTATGGAGCCTAACCTGTTTTTGGCCGTATTTCTTTTACAGTGTGGTGAGAACTATAGACTTTTTCTTGGGAAGATGCTTACATATACAACATTTTGCATGTAACCACAGACCTCTCAACATGCACAGGCTGGAAACTCTGCTTTGGATTATCTGTTGAATGAAAATGTTGTCTTCCTTGGAATGTAAAGTAACTTCTCTTTATGCCGTGCACTGCAGTGTGAGTGGAACGAAGTCATTTTATTTAGACTGCCCTGCACAAGCTTTGAGTTGTCCTTATGTATTGTCCGTGCATGACACTCACGTTTATGTGGCAGAGGTGGAAGGGAAAGCTACCCTGTAAACTGAAGTTCGAGACTTTTCTCCCAGATGCCAGGGAAGGCACTTTTAATAATTATGTCCTGCTTTTCTCAGTCTGTGCTTCACTCTGTTGATCAGCAGCATAATCTGTTTTGGTAACATGGATAGACTGTAGCCAGGGTTAATGAGTTTTAAAGGTAAACAAAGAAGCTCCTTCATTTTGATGTTGAAGATTTTGATTTTAATTTGCTGACATTTGCAACTGTATGATGCTTACTCAAGTTTTGAAAGAATTTAAGAGTGAAAATAGGAAACTGTCTGCCATCCGTCATCTGACTTTGAGAAACGCTTCTCAGGTGGTCTCGGGACAGACGGATGCCTGTCACATCTGCACTCAGCAGGTGATACTGTCTCTATCACCTTGAATTCTTGAGCAAGCGTGATAGTTTAGCATGGGGGCTGCTGGGAGGGCAATTTAAAAAGAAGGAAAAAATGAGACACAGCCATGCTCTCGTTGAACTGGATAATGTGACATTCCAGTCAGGGTATTGATCGGGTGTAACGATTGGAATCCATGAATTCGAATAATGATGGAAGAGTAAGTGTTTGTGCATTCATGTAGTTAAAAATTGACACCCGTTTGATGACTGATACATGCCATAACTGCACATTTTTAAATGTATTATTGTTGGTCTCTTTGAAAATACTTAGCTTTTCCTCACACCCGAGAGAGTCTGTTTGCTCTTCATTTCATCTTACAGACTAGATCGACAAGTACAGATACACAGAGCCATTGTGTGATTAAGGATTTAGGTGTGACTTTTCACATGGATGGCTCTATTCCTGATCAAGCGCTGGGTTTAGCTCTGAGATATGGAGATTTAAAGGAACTGTGAGATAGCGGTTCACGCTCCTGTGAGTCCTCCTTGATGTCAGGGAAATGAGATGGCCACTTGAAGTAACTCCACACTGTCGTCTGATGCACTTTGGGAATGTATTGCCACAGGGTCTTTTAGAGGTCAGGAAGGACATCCTCTGACATTGGCCCTTCAGGCTTGGATCAACATCCTCTGCAATGACATTTCATGCCCCAATTTGCATGATGGTGGAATAACCACTGGACGAACACATGAGACACGTAGTCACCATCCTCTGGGAGGGAAGTAGGTGCCTGCTTAGCTCTCTGGCAGGGCTGGTTGTCATGGGGAAGGAGCCCAGGGTTCAGACCAAACAACTGAGGAAGCAGTCAGGGTTAGAGAAATTCAGATCTGGGAGAAACCCATAGCGGAGTTAGTCCCAGATGATCAGAATCTGATCCAGGCAAATCCAGGGACACCGGAGGGAAGAATCAAGAAGAGCTGTCTGTGGCTGGAGTGGGGAGGGACGGCTAACTAGGATTACCACCCAAGGGTCGGAGGAGCGATCTCATGCAGGCCTGGACCACTGGTGCCCTGTTGGTAGGTCCAGATTGACTTCTTGAAGGAGCCTGCTCAGTTCTTGTTTGTAGGAAGAGTAGGAAAGAATGAAAATGGAAGGGAGAGGGAATAAAAGAGAGTGAAGATGGAAGGCAGTGGGGTTAACAGGGGAGTCAGGTTCTCATCTCAGTGGAGAATGGACCTAATCTGACCGTTGGGTGGGGTAGGAAGGTGTAAGGATTGTCATTGTTAAGATGAGCTTTGAGTCTTCTAATTGAGAAGTTATCTGGGTTGATCGGGAAAACAGACTGGCTCTTTCAAATTTGCTGCATAGGCCACACCGAGTTAGTGATGTGATCGTACATACATTGAAGGGTTTTAGGTGTTTTCCATTTCTTGGTGATCTGCCTGACTTGTTCCTTCTACCCTCAGTGTTTTTCTCTACTCTTCCAGCTTTCTTGTTGCATTGCTTTAATTGTTCCTGATCCTGGGCTGGTAACCTGATCTTGATTCCTGCATTCTTGCCTCTCCTTGGTATTTGGATCTTGACGCCAGTGTCCCTGACCTAGAATTGAGACCTAGGTTAACCCAGTCGCTACTGGGAAGGGCCAGAGCCTCCACGTGCGGTGTCAGCCCTGCCCTCCCTGGGCCACGTGATCTACTCGCTTGCAGGCCTCCTGTGTGGACGGGGCCTGTGGGAGGAGGTGGGGGTCTGCAGAGCAGGGCTGGGTTTCATTTCCCTGCCACCTCAGGTAGTTTTGTTGATTCTCAAGGGCCCACAGTGCTAGTATTTGATTATCCAGATCACCTGTGGGATGCAGAAGCCATGGCTATGTTTTTTTGAATTGAGACTGAATTCCAGTGTCTTAAGCTCTCATTTGGCTAGATCAGGGGGCTTATTAGGAAGACCAAATGGATAGCCCCATGTGATTTCATGTTGCTAATGTTGCTTGAGTGTTGTGAATGAAACATGTCAGTGGAGCACTTCCGGGGAGGGCGGATCCCAAGGAATGGCGGGGCTGTGTGCCCCACCCGCCAAGTCCCAGGTGCTGTGGGGCTACAGCTCCTCGTGTGCATGGTTTCTTTTGCTGTTGCTCCTAGTGTTTTGCTGACTGTGGGTTCTTTCTGTTGACAGAACTGTATGTGAACCCCAGCAAATACAATGGACAGCATTAGTGCTCTTCTGGTTGTCGCGCTGGAGCGGAGGTGTGCTGTGTTTGTGCTCTTCTGGTTGGTGTGTGTTGTGATGCCTGTCCGTATCAGAAGCCCCCGGGGCGACACCTCTGAGGAACCTTTGGTGTCCAAGTGGTATGGTTTGGAAATGGTCGCTCTAGGTGAATCTAACCAGCCATTCAGTGTTTCTGAGGACTCTGGATACCTAGTTTCTGAAAGCCTTTGTCTTCACTTGACTGACCCGACTGAATTGTGATGTAGGACTGTATCCCAGCTTGTATATAATAGTTATTTGGAGAAGCGCCTGTCTCACCACACCTCTCTCTTAAGCAAGAGAGATGTTTGATACACCTCTGCACATTTTCTGCCATTCTTTGTTGTCTCACAACCATGCCTTTGAAACTATCAGATTTCTCTCTTGTCTCACTGTATTGTCATGGCTCCCAAAGTGGTGATCTGACATTTATGATCTTCAGGCCCTTACATACTTCAGTGCTGAGGTTAACAGTGTGCTCTGTACATGTGGATGATGTCATTACTGAAGGGGAAGATGATACCACACTTGTCAAGACATATCAAGCTTGTCCTCAGAGCAGCTCGTCCCATGATGTGGTAGCACGTGTTTTCGGAACTGATCTCACAAGTTGTCTGATGATGCACAGCAGAAATACGTAGAAGGAATTCAGTATCCTCAGTGAAAAGAAGGGGAGGTCCTGCTGTTAATTTGATCAAGATACATTTGAAAGTTCATTAAGTAGATTCTAAGGACTTGGATGGCCTTCCCAGGTAGCGCTAGTGGTAAAGAACCCACTTGGCAATGCAGGAGATGTAAGACGCCTGTTCAGTTCCTAGGTGGGGAAGGACTTGGATGGTTTTGCAATTAAGAATTAGTATTATTTCTTCCTGCCTTAGTAAAAGCATGTGTTTTCATAATTTAAAACAAATGATTTAACACACACAGTTTGTTCTTCTTTGACAGAAAAGGCAGTTTTGCATTTGTGATCCGCATTACAAATACTTTTTTTTTTTCCTTTTTTTAAAAATGGTTTGTTTTGGCTAATGTTGCCATCTGCTTTGACCTTATTAGTGACAGTATTGTGAGGTATCAGGGACATTTTTGTGTGTGATCTGTTTAGAAGACTCTAGCAGCGAAAGCTGAGATTCTTGCTGCCTCTGTGGGGCAGAGAATCTTTGTTTTGAAATGAGGAAACTGAGAATGCCTAGGATTTCCTGCAGCTCAGAGGAAGGGGGCAGCCCACTGAGGCTCTGCAGTGGTTTCTGGGGTTTCTGCCTTTGCATCTGAAGTGAATTCTAGGTGTTGCTGCTGGGAAAGCAGCGTATTTCTCTGTAAGGATCCAATGTTTGTAAGAATCCAGGGGGCCTTGGGGATCTGAATGTGATCCTTGCTCCCCTAACCCCCACTTCACTAACTGAGGTTGATCTGAAGTCAGCCACTGAGTGGCAGGGGAGTCTCCTTTGTGTTTTATTCTTAGATACTAACCTTAGGAGGAGTGTTTGGCAGGGAAAGCATCATGAACAAGGTTGCATGTCTGGCATAGCAGTGTTGGTGTTTGTGGGAAGTGGACACTTTGAAAATACGTTTATTACAATTACATTGATTAAGAAATCCTTATCCTCTTCGTTGTTTGATTTTAAATGAAATGCTGTCAGACTGTCACTCTGTCCCTCTTTAGTTTCTGTGGAGAGGAGTCTGCCCGAGATCCCGTGCCTCGTGGGTGGGTGGGGTCTCAGCTCCCCGACCAGGCATTGAACCTGCACACCCTGCGGTGGAAGCGCAGTCGCAACCACTGGACCACCAGGGAGGTCGCACCTTACCCAGCTTTAAGTTTTTGATATCAGTAAATGAAATTTTCTTGTAACTTGAGGCATTTATCAGCACATTTGATTTCTAAACATTCAGATTATAAGAGGATTTAGGTAGTATAGTTGGCTTCACCTTTGCTTGCATTTCCAGTGTCCTCGTTAAGGACTGCTTTATAAGGGGAGGGAAGTTTGTTCTCCTTGACATGCTCCACTTACTTATTTCAAATGGGAGAAATCTTTTCCATACACATTGCTCTGATGTTCATTTAGAAAAATTTTCCTGGTAGGGACTTTTATTACTAAGTATTCTGTCACAGGACTCGTTGATTATTTAAGTGTTCTCCAATGTGAATCACTTACTGAATTATGAACTAAAATCATTAATTTGAATCTATTGCTGTTGTAGGAGATGTATGCTTATAATTAATCTCCTCTTTGAGTCCTTTAGGCCTTTTGAATTAGTTTATTTTATTAATTGCTACATATAACAAATGTTGCAGTGCGACCCTAAAGCTTTAGTATAGCTGAGAGCTAGCTGCTCTTGGTCAGTTTCAAACAATTGGGATGTAGTACCAGTCGCTCCCTTTGCTCTGCCCGTCACTTGGACGAGATGTTCAGAAAGTGTGCAGAGGTGATGACAAGTGTCCAGGAGCAGAATCTGTTTCATGTTTGAGCAGCAGGCCCTCCAGCAGCCACAGGTTCTCTTCTGTGCTGGCAGTAGTACTCAAGAATATTTTACAGATGAATAGGTTTTCCTCCCATGCTCACAATCTCAAACTACAGCTGTGCCAGGAGCTCTGTCTCCAGTTTGGTTAGTAATAATCTTGTGTATCAGTCAGATACTGGGGCTTCAGTTAGGCCTGCAATTCATGTAGTAACATGTATCCTTTCTGCAACAGCAGCAGCGTTTTTAGAAATTGGTCCTCAAGAGCCAAATATTGATGATAACTACTAAGGTTTATTGTAAATTTAGAAAGCCATCTAACCAGTGTACGGAAAGAAAAAACAAACTAGCAAGGAGGGCATCTTTTAAAACAGTGTTTTGTAAGTGTGTGTATTAGTATATTTACACTTGTAAATATAGAAAAGTAGAAAAAAATAGTGAAAGTGAAAAAAAAATCTTTAAATCTATTAATAGTGACAAAATTAGTAGATCAAAATCTTTCCCAACCAGAGGGTCGTTTACTTTTTCTTTCCTATTTGTTTCTAATTATTAGTTCTTTGTCCTTTAAATTTAAAAACATAGGATTGTTAAATGGTTTTAAAAAGAATTACCTTCCCAAATTAGTATTTTCACAGCTACACTTTTAAAGTGTAAAGTGTTAGTTGCTCAGTCATGTCCCGACTCTTTGCGACCCCATGGACTGTAGCCTGCCAGGCTCCTTCGTCCATGGGATTTTCCAGACAAGAATACTGGAGTGGTTGCTATTTCCTTCTGCAGGGGATCTTCCCAATCCAGGGATCGAACCTGGAAAGCAGGAGACCACCTGAGCTACCAGGAAAGTCACACTTTTAAAAGTTATATTTTTAAAACAGGAGTTAATGTAATTTAAATGTTTATAAAAATTATCAGTGTTTTGAACAAATATAAATTACATTTCTGGACTAATTTGACTTTTTAAAAATATTTCTTTTGAGCAGACATTATGCCAGTGTTGATATAAAAGCAAGATTGTTCTCCCAGCTATGAAAATACACAGATGGAGGGGGGGATGGTTCTTAATTTTAAAAGTACCAGTGTCACTTGTTTTTATTTTTCATTCTTCCTCTTTTTTTCTTATTTATCTGGGCAGGACATTCAGTGTGAGAGTTTAAAATCAGTATATACAAGATGAATTTTAATTCGTAAATTTTATTTGGTATGAGGTACTGTAGCTAGCAAGCAGGCTATAGATTTTAAGTTATAAAATCAGATTTGTTTGTATTTGGAATATATGGAGCTCCTCATTTAGTGTGGAAAAATAAAAATGAGAGACTGACTTCTTTTCCTTATATACCTGCTTATTGTCTTGTCATGTGAAATACATCTTGTATACTCTGTGCCTCTGGCTTCTCTTCTGTAAAATGCACTCAAGAATTACAATTGACTGTCTTCATCATTTCGAGAACATCGAGGACACGTGCCTTGAAGTCTTTGGAAGACTAAATGCCACCTTGTGTATTTTTGTATACTAACTTGCCTTGTAAGTATGTGCTGTGTATTGTAAGTGGCATGGTGTGACATTGTAAACTTTTTTATGAGAACAGCAGCTGTTTGCATGCCTCCACATGAACCTGTAACTTTGTTACTGTTTCACACTTTCTGAACCTTTTTCTTTGCTGTGCATAGTGGGAACTGTCCTCTGAACATCTCCATGTTCAGCACAGATCCTGGGTGGGCGACGGGAGGTGGGGTCCTGGTCTTCTGTGGCTGTCTGCTGGTGTTGTGCAGAGACGTTACTGAGGGGGCGTGGGGATGTCCCCCAGGTCTGCGCTGTAGGGATGGAGAGGGACTCGTCACTGGGGAGCAGACAGACAGCCTTCTGCTTCCTCACTGTCAGGTTTGCGTCCACATGTTTATGTGCCCTGCAGTCTGAGTCACGGGTTGGAGGGTCAGGTAGAACTTTGTTTCTAACATATGGAAAGTGTGGTGAAGGGGGGATGCCAGTATAGGGTTTGGGAGACTTGAGCTGTAGTCTGGGGGCTGGTTCTCACTTTTACCTGTTTTGGGCTGTTTTCCACTTGTAAAGGAGGCGGCGGCTGGGCATAAGGACGCAGAGGGAGCGAAGGGGGCCATTCTTGCACTGAATGCCTTGCTTGCATATCTGAAATGGTGACTAACAGCGTGTAGAGTCCTCAGAACTCCTGAGGATTGTGTGAACTGGTTCAAGGCTGGCTCCTCAGGACTTTCTTTGTATTTGCATGTGGGGCTGGTTTTCAGTGCCCCACAACTTGATTGCGTTCCTGCCAGTGTGATCGGTAAGCACTTGTGGTTAAAAGCCTGGGTCCCTCAAAGCATTCCTAAGGGCCGTACTGTGCAGGTTTTTTTCCTAAGTGCTGTTGTATTTTTCAGTGATAAATTGTTCTTATAAAGTATAAGGAAGATTATAATTTTTATGTGTGGTTATTTAGTATTTGTGAAATTTGCTTGGAAATTTTCAATCTTGTGAAAGTGGTTTTTCTCTAGTTTGTTAAGTCATTTTGTGTTTTTGTGATGTCTTTTGTCCTTCTTTTTCAGAGAATCCGGTCGACAGTGGATGAAAAAGAGCAGAAGCAGCTCCTGATGGATTTGGACGTAGTAATGCGGAGCAGTGACTGCCCGTACATTGTTCAGTTCTATGGCGCGCTCTTCCGAGAGGTAGGAACAGGCCATGTGGGTCTTAGCTGACCAGTGGAAGCTACTTGGAATAAGTAAGAGAGTGGCAGCATTTGATTCTCATCTTCAGTTAAATGCCTTACATTAGTAATATGTTGATTTCTCAACATTTTACTATATCACCATGGTAATTTACTCTTAATTTCTGCTGCTCATGTTCCTTGGATTGGGGGTGAATTTGTCATTTGTGAATGCCGTATTTCCTTCTTCATTTATAAATATTTTCTGTTTTTTAAGAACCTGGCACATCAGCTGGCTTCTAAATATGTTACTGTTTTTAGATCTATCTCTTTTGTCCTTGAGCTCCCTCAGTACCCCCAACCCCCTTTTTAAACCTTTATTCATTTCCATCATCTGCCTTTAACACAACCATTTATTTGTGTCCACCCACAATCCTGAGTAAAATCCATCAGACATGGAAATTAACAGCTATGGTAGAAATCCTTTCATTTTATTCCATTTTCTAGATTTTTATATAGAAACTAGAGCTTCAATTTCTTGGTTTCAGGATCATGTTTCTCTTTTGGTCTCTGCCTATTCTGGGTCCTAATGTAGGTTATCACTTCTGCCTCCAGCTCTCAGCATACTTACTGGCTTCCGGTCACCCTGCTACCTAAAGCAGGAAGTGAGTTAGGCCAGGAAGTAGAGCTGGAGCTATCAGTGAACACATGTGGTGTCCTGGACAGTTGTCACACGCCTGTGATGTTCATTTAGGGGAATGGGACTTGAGCTGAACTCTTAAGCATTTTAAATACTCAATCTCATTTTGAAAATGTTAGGATGAGCTGGTACCAGCAGATTTGTTATGAACTGGTGAGAAAAAAATGTGTCCCACCCCTTCTCCTTTTTGGGACTGGGTCACAGAGAGTATAGTCTTGGTTTTGTTATTGTTATTGACTTAAAAAATACTTTGTTGTAAGACTGAACTGAACGTTACACTGAATAGAAGTATGTACTAATAGAAGTATGAACTCTTAAAATTAGAGAAGACCTTAGAGGTTCGACAGTTAATTCTTCACTAGTCCTGAAGTTTTTATATATCTTTCTGTACTCTTGATAGATGATGTTAGTAACTGGTAGCGTTCTCCTTCATGATACTGCCATCCCTTTGTTGAATCACTAGTTAATCACTAGGTAGTTCTAGACTTCCTTAGCTGCTTCTACTCCTATCCTTGTACTTTTGACTTGAGTGTTCATTTTTATGACCAGGTCTATTGAATTTGTTAACTTTCTTCCCCATTTCACAGTGTTACATCAGTCACATCAGCACACACCGTCAAGAGTACAGACACAGAGCTGTACCCTGGACTGAAGCATTACACACTGTCATTCTGTTTGCAAGATGATGAATCTGGAACTTTCTTCATGTTGCACAGATTATATAAGAGGCGGTGACATTGGCTGAATTTAGTCACTGCCTCCCTTTCTGACTCTACTTCTGTCATCTATTTTCCCTTTCCTTCCCTGCATCTCCCCACTCCCCGCAGCACACACACACAAGTGTTTAGTGTAACTATGGAAGTAAAATTGACATTTGGCTGCACTGTGGGATTATCAGCATAATCAGGATAACGAATGTATCCATCTCTCCTCAGCTTCCTTGTGCCCATAAGTACTACACACTCCTCTCCACTCCACTGTCCTCAGGCAACCACAGGTCTGCTTTCTGCCATGTGAATTAATTTGCATTTTCTACGGTTTTATGTAAATGGGACCATAGAGTATGTACCACTCATTTGTTTGTCTTTCACTCAGCATAATTACTAATATTTTGCAGTTCAGTTTCTTTCAAAGAGTTCTATTCAGATTATCTGTTTCTCCTTGAGTGACGCTTGGTTGGTTGATTATATTTTCAGAAATCTGTGCCTTTTACCTAACCTGTCAAGTTAGTTGGTATAAAGGTATTCATAACAGCTCTATACTATCACTGTAACACCTGTGGAATCTTTAGTGATGTTACCTCCCTCTCTCTCTCACACTCCTGATATGATTTGTATCTCATTTATTTTTTCCTGATTAACCTGGCAAGACGTTTTGCCTCATTTATTAGATGTATTCCCAGCTGTTTTTTCCTTTCCAAATGAGTGGTGTCTTTTTAAACATTTCATTTTCTAGGTGCTTCCAGTTGGTATATAAAAATTATGTTATTGATTTTGTCTGGATATTGTCTCTGAAACCCTTATCTTGATCTTAGTAGCTAAATTTCGCTAACCTCCACCTTCCTGTTCAGTAAATCCACATTCAGTAATTTTTATTTTTGTGTTTCAATTGTGTGGTCACCCTGTGTTTTGCTTGAACATGGAAGTAATGTTGCTGTCAGTGCCTTTTGAGGCACCTCTGACTATTCCTCTTTTTTTTTGTAAACGCAGCTCATTGCTGCTGTCCCCAGTTATGGCTCAAAGGAACTGCCAGGAGAAAAACATTTCCATTAGTTATGTGCCTTAGAAACTACGAGGATTTCTCCTTCATTCCATGATCGCTCTTTGTCTTTTGGTTGCTTTCATATTTTCCATCCTTTCCCCCTTTCCCCTCATTTTCTTAACTCTTGTTTTTAGCCCCTGCTGGGCACTTCACTTTGTGCTTTACATGAGGTAACTCATTTGATCTTCATCAGAGTCCACTGAGGATGGGGCTATCCCATTTCATAGATGTGGAGTTGATGGAGCCCAAGCTGATGCAAGTAGAAAGTGGGAGAGCCTGAGTGAGTACATCAGGCCTTCACACTCTTAACAGTGATTTTCCCACTTTACTCTGTTACTGCAGTTAAGCTCCCTCCTCACTGTTTTTCTAAGTAGGTGGGTTAAATGTACTTTTTCTCTAATTAAGAAATTCTAGTAAATCTGTTGAAATGGTGTCTTTAGATAAAAATAAATTCAGGTGTGTGTGTTAGGCTAATAGTGTTAGTCTCTTGTGAAGGCTGAAGAGCACTGGAAAGAGAAAGAGACCTAAAGAGGAAAGTTCGGAATAACTATAAATGCAGGTTCCCTGTGTCACATCTGCTTTACAAGTCATCATTCTGCAAAGGTGTGGAGCTATGTGACTATGGTAGCAGTCGGTTCTGTTTTAAGAGTGAGATTGTTCATCTCAGCAGTCATGACCGCATGTGCGCTCTCTGCATGTAAATGAGGTGTCCTGCACTGTAGGTGTTGTTAGGAGAGCGGAGTTAAGTCGACTGGATTCTGTTTAGGGCTCTGTCACTGATTAGCAGTGTCATTCCGAACAAGCCGCTTTACTTCAGCAGGCGTTGATCTCTCAGATAATCCGGGCCAAGTGTTGGAGTGGGAAGTCCATACGAGAAAAATCTCTGAGGATACATCTGGATCCAAAAATTAGTAACCACACGCAGAATTTTGTACAGGTGATTTTTGCCATCATCCATATCTCTTTCCATTCTCCGGGTGCTGCGTAGCCCTTGCTTACATGTGCACGCAGCGGACAGCGCTGTGAACCTGGCGTTTGCTTGCAGTCGTGTTTTCTCATGCATGCCTAGTGAGCTGTACGGTTTTCAAAATAATTGTGTCTAATCCTTTTAATAGCATACTTATTTAATACATACTTATTTAATACATACTTTTTCTTGTGAGATCGTTCAGAGGTTTCTAGTTTGTTTTTGTTTCTTTTTTCCTTTTGTAATTTGTGAACTATTTAAGTTAGATCTCTAGTCAGGGAGGGAGCCTATCAAAGAGTATAGGCACTTTTATTTCTCTTGTTTTATTGTCAAATTGCATTCAGGCTGGTTTAAAACACCCTACAGTGCTGCCAGTAGGTTTTGAATGGTTTGGTTTGATTATAGCCAGCATTTGTTCATTTAAGGAGTGTTTACTGAGCCCTTGTCCTGGTGGAGTGTGTGTTCCACTAGGAACGATGAGTGAAAAACATAAGCAGAGAAGAATGGTATTTTATATTAGAAGATGGGGAGCACTCTACAAGGAGAGCAAGTATTGGGATGTGAGGAGGATGACTTGCCCCGGGAATCAGGCATTTTCAGCGTTGGCCACTGAGGAGGTAGCGTTTGAGCAAGGACTTCAGGCATTGGGCTTGCTTTATGTATATTTTTTCTTTCTTTTTTATGAATTTGAGAAGCTGATATAATATCTCAAGATTACTATGATCTGTTTACTTTCTTAGTGAGAACAGTTTCCCACATATTTTCTATTTTTATATTTAATTTTGGCAAAGTTTGAAAATTTCATGAAAATCCAAAGGTTTTCTATGTAAGATTGTGCCTATCCTTAAAATTAAGAGTGGAGAAAATTGGGCAACTAAATTTGTGTTTAAACATAAGAATATTCAGTCCAGGGCTTTAATAAGGAACAAAAATTACCACTCATTTAAAGTTAAAAAAAAAAGTTCTTCTGCCATTGTATTTCTGTTTTAAGTGAAGGAAAGTTGTGCTTAATGTTAAGCTGTGTAAAAGTGACTTGTGTCTGTTATTTTGTAGGGTGACTGTTGGATCTGCATGGAACTCATGTCTACCTCGTTTGATAAGTTTTACAAATATGTATATAGTGTATTAGATGATGTTATTCCAGAAGAAATTTTAGGCAAAATCACTTTAGCAGTAAGTACCTGGTTTTCAAATTGTTTGGGCTATATATACATACATAAAGATGTTGCTGGAGTTCTGAATGTCCTTCACAGAATGTTATTGACCTTCCTGGAAAATCATTTGTAATAGGAAAAGAGACAAAATCTCTTCTGTGGGGTCATTAACAAAATAAGTCATAAGAACAATTTTCAAAATACCAATCTAGAGATACTTTTCATTGTTGAAAACTACATGTTGAAATCATACATTTCAATAGTAAATACTGCAGTGTTCTTGTCATTAAAATCATAGTGAGCCATAATAGATTGTGCTATAAATAAGGCTAGAAAAAAGCAATTTTCTGTTCCTCTTTCCCTTGTTTCTTTAACTATTTTTAAATAGGTTATATTATTACAGTTCCCCTTAAATTAATTAGAATTGCAGCAGTTTCCTTGAAGTTCTTTAAGTGAAACTCTTAACCCAAGTCTGTTTTCTTTTGCTTTAAGATTTGGGCTGTTCTGTCTAAACTAAAATTGTTGACCAGCAATTTCAGTAACCAACATTACTACTAATTTGATAAAATAACTTTTACCATAGTTCAAAAAAAGAAACGAAGTACTGTTTTGCTTATGTATTTATAGTTTTGAAAGTGAATTTACACATCATTTTCCTTCTTGTTCTTTTAGCTAACAAAGGTCATTCACAATTTTTTCATAAAAAGTAACACGTTATTTTTAGCAGGGTATAATTAATAAGATTTCTTAGAAACCCCTGAGAATCTGAATTAATGGTGACCTAGGTTAGTGGATGTGTAAACTAAACTTCATAGGAAACTGTAAGCTAGGTATTCTGGCTTCATGTAATTTCCTCTTTCTTCCCTGCCTCCTCCACATCCAGTATGGTCTGCTGTTAATTGTCAATTTATTTGCTTAATCATTAAAGGTTAATGTTGCAATATATAGATAGCCTCTGAACTGTTTTTTAGTTGTAAGAGATGTATGTGTATAATTGGGCTTTAAAAAGTCAGATTAAATCTAGTCATTATAATATTAAGATTCATAGATCCCATGTTAATATTTTAATTTATTTATCTGAATTAATGCTTAATTTAAATGTTTTATGAGCTAAATGTTAAGATATATACCCTTTCATATAATTTTATAAAAAGCTGTCTAGTATAAACAACCTTATACTAGAAACTTGTTCATTATTCATATAGGTATGTGAAGTTTTATGTTGTTCAATTTAGTCATCTCTCCAATATACCAAACCAAGCTTATTTTGGAGCTTGTTGCTATTCATAATTATTATAATAGAATAACAGTAGAATAATAATAGCTTATGTTTATTGAGTGTTTATTTGTGTCAGGCCAAGATCCCATGACATTTTATGTTCATAGCAACTCTCAGTGGTAAATAGTGTAACCCCCTTTTTGCAGATGACAGATCTAAAGCGTGAAGAGTTTAAGTACTTAATTTGCTGTGAAATTCATACATTTGTAAGTGTAAATGATTTAAGTCCAGGCAGCCAGACCCCAGAATCCAGCTGTTAAGCACTCTATAACAGGATGATCTAGAAACTGGAAAACATAAAATGATTTTATCCTATATTACAATATATGTAGTATGTACTAATAAATCATTTATTACATATTTGCTTGTGTTTCTAGACCTGGTGATCATCTTTTATATTAAGCACAACATTCAGAATTACTTTGTGTTAAATCCCTCCTTGCTGATTAAAAACCCCTCGAACAAGCCCGGCTGTGTGACGCATTGGAGCTTGCGTTTCTCTCTTCTAATACTTGGTGGCTTGATGGCAGTGGAGACTTGACCTTCCTAATGGTTGGCCAGTTTGTCACTTCTCTTTTAGTTTGAGACTGTAGAAATTTTAATTCAAGCCTGTTTCCTCTAATCCTTGAAAAATCTTTGATTTCCTGATCATGAGCAGTGATCAAACAGTAGGATAAATTCTGGCTCTGCAAACATAACTTTGCAGGCTCCACATCCAGTGAGGGTGAGTGAGTGTGAGAAACAGAATTTGGAAAAACGTGCTAAACAGGAACCATGACTATGGGATCCTTCTGTATTAAATATATTAATATCTATTCTTGAAAAGTTCAATGGTATGAGAAAGATTTTACAGCTTTTTAATGACTCATTTGAAAATTGGTAAGTTACCTGTTTTTCAGCTGTCAGAGAAGAGTATATAAAGAAAGCTAAGTTTTCACATCTAAAATAATAATTTAGCATCTTCAGTTAATTTAGAACAGGGACAGGATATTGAAATACTCAGCTTAAAAGAATGCCAGGACCTACCTGAGCTGTAACTTTATGATCCACTGCTATGCTGTTTGATTAGAAGGAAGCTGATTGCTTGTCCTGTCTTTCTCTGTTTTTTCTCCCTAGACTGTGAAAGCACTAAACCACTTAAAAGAAAACTTGAAAATCATTCACAGAGGTTGGTATGACTGTAGCAGCCTTTCTACCAACTAGGGTCAGTTAGCTTTTTTGCTGTGATTAGAGTGCTTTTGATTACAAGTAACAGAAAAGCCTGTTAACTGGCTTAAAGTTCAAAGAAACTCATTATCTGTCATAGTGAGTCCAAAGGCAGGGGGGCTCCAAGTGCAGAGTGGTTAGGCTGAAGCTCTTTTCGTTTGGCTCTGCTCTCCGTAACGCGTCGGCTCCATTCTCAGGGGAGTAACAGCTGGAGCAGGTCCTGTGTCACATCTGGACGTGGCAGCTCCTTGAAGAAGCAGCTTTCTCTCTTCGTGTGGCTGTCTTAGGAGCAGAGAAGCCTTCCTTATGTGTCTCTGGTATCTTCTCTTGTCTCATTCACCAGAGTTGCCTCGTGCCCTCACCTAAATGAGTACCTGGTGAGAAGCAGAAGTCTACCCTGATAAGCTCAGGCCGGTCAGGACCCAGTGCTTGGAGGTATGGGTGGAGCTACACTGAGGAGGCTGGAAATCTCAGTAAAGCTGAAGTCCCCATAGTAGGGACGGCCTGGTTAGGAGCGGATGCTTGATAGGCAGTCAGCCGTGTCAGTGATAGTGAGTGCTCTTCTGGAGTTTTTGGTAGATCACCTTCTGAGTTATAGACAGATACTTTTGTACCCTATGTTTATTTTATCCTTACTTTTTATTCATAGAGCCATGACAGTGACAATGAAATGGGTTGAAAGATTGAGAAAGGTACAGAGAATTAGTGAGCGAGGGCGAGAATTGGCCAACTAGCTGGTTTGCACCGACTGGCTGAATTAGTTATGGTCAGTGAGGAGCAGGTGGTAACCGAGGGGTCATTGTGGCCAAATTGTGTAAAATCTTGGGAAGCAAATGAAAAGGACTTAGCTTTCCCATGTGTGCGGAAAAGTGCACCCACTCTGTAATAGGTATTTTCCTTTCCACAACCCTGTAAGTTATGAATTGTTGCTTATATTTTGTAGACGAGGGGATCATGGGTGCTAAGTGAGAGTTCAAAAGCTTGCTCTAGGTAGAGTTTTGAATATCAGACCTAGGGTTCAAACCTTTGCTTTTCTGACCAGAGCTTGTGGTCTGATGAATGTACTGGGTTGGATACTTTTCTTAGTTAGATAAAGCTCTGCTTAAAGAAAATTGTGGGTTTAAAATTTGTGTACTTTGCATTTAATTGTATCATCTTTGACATGTATTTTAAAGTAGCTTGGGCTTCCCTGGTAGCTCAGATGGTAAAGAATCCGCCTGCAATGCAGGAGACCCGGGCTTGATCCCTGGGTTGAGAAGATTCCCTGGAGAAGGGAACAGCTACCCACTCCAGTATTCTGGCCTGGAGAATGGACTTCCATGGACTGTATAGTCCTGGGGCTCACAAAGAGTTGGACACGACTGTGCAACTTTCACTCACTCACACTTATAAAGTAGCTTAGTATACTCTTACAGATTAAATTCATTGTGCATGTTATGACTGTTCAGTAATGAATCTGAAACAAGTAAATGAATATGTCTTTTGATGAGAACAAAGAAAACTTTATAGAATGCCTAAATTTAATATAAGGTATTTTTTTATAATGTGTTTTTAAGCATTCAGAAAAATTTATCATCTTCTTATCTATCTGAATTTTACAGACTTGATCACTTATGTTTCCTAACATTTTCCCAACATTTTTCCTTGGACTTCTTTAGAATATAGCTCATTTGATTAATCACTTGAACGTTGAATGACATCTGTGTCTTGCAGATATCAAACCTTCCAATATTCTTCTGGATAGAAGTGGAAATATTAAACTCTGTGACTTTGGCATCAGCGGACAGCTTGTGGACTCGATCGCCAAGACGAGAGATGCTGGCTGCAGGCCCTACATGGCAGTAAGTGCGAGTCCAAGCCTTCTTGCCTGACGGTCACTGCACAGAGAGCCTGTGCCCTTTGGTGCTGTGCTTCCAAGGAGTCCGCTTTAGTCGCGCAGTTCCACTACACTAGAGTGTTTGCCTCTTCCATGAAGACCAGACTCGGTTCCAGCTTTGCTACGAAACTTGTCATAATTTTCCCAGTGAACTCCTGCCTCATGGTCTTACTCTGTTCCTCTTGCCTGGCGCTTAGTATATATGGTCTTTTCTGATTATTGTGTTTTCATTATATTCTAGTTAGTTCTCAAAAGGCCTCTTTGTGTTTCTACACCAACCCACCCCCCCATGTTGTCTCGACTGGAGGAGGTGATACTGTAGTAGACACATGGATAATGTAAGTGGTGCTATTTCCAGTTAGAGGAGAATGGGAGTACAAGTTCCTCCCAGAACTCAGTATGTCTCATAGAGTCTTTAGGGGTGGAGGAAGCTCACTGACACATACAAGGGTGAAGGCCTCAGGTGTTTCCCAACCTGGAGCATCACAGTACCTGCTGATACATAGGGAAGCTGCTTACACTGATAGGTTTATTTTATAACCAGCTAAAATACTCATACCTTTTTTCTTAAGAGGTTTCAGATGGTACTCAAGATACCATTCTGTAATAATTTTTGCCTTTGCCTTCTTCATATTTATTGATCTTTTTCATCTCTATCCATCTACCTACCTGTAATCATATATATGTGTATATATATATATTTTTACTTTTCTTGTGTTTATTTTTCTTTGCCTAGAATTAGATCAGTGTTGATTGACAGTGGTGATAGTAGGATTCATCTGTTGCTTGACTTGAAGGCAAATGTCTTTTTCTGGTTTACTAAGTATATGTGTCTACCTGTGAGTGAGAGAGAGAGAGAGAGAGTGTGTGTGTGTGTATGAGAGAGAGAGATAAGAATGAATCAGGAAGGGCTATTAAATTTTATTAAATGCCTTTTTGGCATCATTCAGTACATGATGAAATGTTTCGGTGTAGCTGTTGACATGACACATCATAGTAACATATATTTCCAGTAGTTGAACCATGCTGGGGTTCCAGAGGTAATCCCTACATGGTTCATAGTTGGTATGCTTAATATGTTTTTACGTGTGCCAGGTTAATATTTATGATTGCTACACAAAAACATTTGAGTTTGGTTTGTAGTATACGTTGTAAAGGTGTTAGATGGGTTATGCTAGTTTTAAGGACTTCCCTGGTGGCTCAGACGGTAAAGCGTCTGTCTACAATGCGGGAGACTTGGGTTCGATCCCTGGGTTGGGAAGATCCCCTGGAGAAGGAAATGGCAGTCCACTCCAGTACTGTTGCAAAAATCAAATTGGGAAAATTCTTTTCTCTTTATTCATACATTAAAGTATTGATCATCTAGTGATCAAAGACATAACTTTGATCTCCTTGAGCTCAGAAAATTTTCCCCAGACCTCAGAACCGTTGTGCTAGTGTAGTTTTCTGTTCTTTGAGGCTGAAATCCATCTTGGCCAGGTGTCTTTGGGCAAAGATACATAATTATATGAAAACTGAAGTTTTACTGTTTCCTTAGCATCACACATATGTGTGGGTGCGTGTGCATGTGTATACATATGCGTACTTTCCTTTTCTTAATGTTTTAAGTGTCAGAGCTGTTTACTGAAGTGTTTTAAGTACCACGTATGTGGTAGTTTTAGAGTCTGTCCAGTCTCTTTAAATACTCCTCCCTTTGAAAGGCAGTGACTAAGTGCAGCGTTGAGTGTGGCCTGAACTCAGTGGCTCACTTCTCATGAGCTGCGTGTGGCAGCAATGAACACATCCCTCTGAGGACAGGTCATAAGGAGGCAGGTGGCTGCTTTTCTGTTTTCTTTCTTGGATAGCTATTTGGGGGGGAGCCCAGCTGCCATGTTGTAAAGACTTTGAACAAGCAGCATTACAGAGACATTCATGTGCTGAGGATCGGGGACTGCTTGCAGTAACTGTGTGAGCTTAGTGATGCGTCTTCCAGCCCCGGGGAGGCCGACAGCCCTGGATGACTGCTTGACTGAAGCCTCAGGAGAGACCCTGAGTCAGAACCCCCATCACAAATACTCAGTGATGCCTGACTCACAGAAACCTGAAATAATAAATGTCTGTTGGTTTCAACAGTTAAGTTTTTAGGTGCTTTGTTACACAAATAGCTAACTAGTACAAAGTGATTCATGTTAATCTTCTTGCTTATTCCTTGCTTTTTTTTAGCGTGTACGTCCCTGCCTTTTGGCACATATTAAAATTCTTTTTTTAGCGTAATAAATGATCAGTTAAAAAGGGAAATATTGGAAAAGATCCGTTCTGTGTTACTAATTAAATTTGTTCAGCATGTTTTGCCTCTTTAAAAAAATTGAATTCAAAATTTGATAACATTGCGATTGTCAATTTTCTTCTTTTTCCTTGGTTTTTATTTTATATACTTCAATACAGAGTAACTTGAGTTGTATATTTATTATAAATTATATGTTTGGGATATAAAATTGTTTTATCTATTACTTTTTTGCTGTTCGCTTTGTGTTACAGGCCCTGTTCTCTAAGTTGATGTTTTCCTCTTGAGTTGTTGTTCAGTCACCAAGTCATGTCCTCCTCTTTGCGACCCCATGAACTGCAGCACACCAGGCTTTTCTGTCCCTCACCATCTCCTGGAGTCTGTCCAGATGTGTTAGTTTTAAAAAGCTTTTTGTTTTTCAAACCCATACTTCCTACTTAGTTTTAGGATACAGGATCTTTAATTCGTTTCATGGATCTTAAGTGTCTTCTCCTCTCAAAGAATACTTTTCAAAATTTTAAAAATATTACACAAATAAAGAAATGAACATGTGTCAAGAATGTACTTAACTCATTCATGAGAAAACTGGACAGGCAGTTTGGTGAAACTGGCTCAAAGAATATTGGAATGAAATAGCTAATCAAAATATAAAATTGCTAATTATCTCAGTGAAATAGCTTTTGGGGTTGTTGAACAGAAACACGTGCATCCCTACCTAACAAAATCTGCAGGTTATTTTGTAACTGAAGGGTCTTGGCCCTAATGAAACAAGTATACTTTCACTGATTACTTCACTTTGTCATTTTATTTTATATAGTTCAAAATATTTTACAGCTTTTTTCTTGAGACTTCTTCTGTGATCCATGTGTTGTTATTTAGAAGTGTGTTGTTTAATCTCCAAATATTTGGGGATTTTTCAGGTTTTCTTTCTGTTATTAATTTCTAATATAATTACTTTGTGGTCTGAGAACATGCCTTGCATGATTTCTGTTTTTTAACATAAAGTGTGTTTTATGTTTTAACATAAACTAACATAGTTTATGTTAGTGAATGTTCCATGTGAGTAGGAGAAGAATGTGTATTCTGCTGTTGTTGGATGGAGTATTTTCTTTCTTGATTGACTGGGATTATTATGTAATATGTATGTTATCAGGTAAATACATATATTTACAACTAAAAGTAAAAGTGAAAAGCTTCCAGTGAATATTTATGCGACATAGTACTTATGTTAAAAACAGAATGCATAGGTTTCCAAACTAATTGTTGCTGACAGGCAGGGAACATTACACAGTGACTATTGTGCTTCTCTGGACATTTCTTTCAACAGCAGTTGCTGTCAGTCTTAGTTAAGGCTCCATTGTCAGCTCTGTGCTGCTGACACCCTCTCTCTCTTTCTTCTCCATCCCTGACACTCTTTGTGGATAATGGTCCCTTATTTCAAGAAAATGTAAAGATGCTCCCTTCATAGAAATTACTAAAAATGATTTTTGCTGGTTTTATGGTAGGATAATACACTGTACTACTGGCAGAGCCTTAATTTGGGTAACAGACTAGTTGGACAAATATGTTTATTTGATAGAAATACATATTTAACTTTATGATGAAGAGTGAGTAGAGAAATTATAATAAATTTGCTTGTATTTGCTTTTGTGTCTCAAATATATTGTGCTGTGTCTTTATTCACTGAAGCAAAGAGGGATAAGATCCAAAGACTTACTCTTTCTCACCCCCCCCACCCCCCCCTTTTTTTTTTTTTTTACCATTATTTACTACTAATCTGGCCCTGTTGTAATTCTTTGTTTTTTCCTTTTTCTTCCCCTTTCTCCCTTCGTCTCTTCTCAGCTTCAGTTTTGTAAACCCTTGTGAATCCTTAGGGGGAAGAATTAGCCTTGTCTTCCCTTTTTGGAGGAAGCCATTGAGTTGGGTCTTCCCTTGTTGTTTGTTTTCAGTGTAATGTCGACGTCCTCTTCCTCCCTGTCTGTCCCTGGGCACAGCTTCCTCGAGGACTGTGCTGGCATTCTGGCTGCCTGCTCAGCCCTGCTTCCCTTACCTGCACCTGGGTGTGTGCGTCGTGAATGACTGTGGCTTCTCTTTGTGTTTCAGCCTGAAAGAATAGACCCAAGTGCGTCACGCCAAGGCTACGATGTCCGCTCTGATGTCTGGAGTCTGGGGATCACATTGGTAAGTTCATGTTGACTCTGCCTTGTTGTGGTAGTATGACAAGAAATTTAGAAATGAAAGAAAAGTTAACCAGTCTTCCACCACTCTTAAGAACATATCCCATGTCTTCCAGTCTTTGATATTTATATCACTGTTTCTTCCTGTCCCCCACCCCTCACCCCATGGCTGCAATCACAGAGACTATATTTTCTAGTTGTTGAAAACAAGTTTTTACCTTAAAAATCAAACTAGAGTTGATTGTTTCCCTCATGGCTCGGTATTTTTTTTTTTTTACCATTATTTACTACTAATCTGGCCCTGTTGTAATTCTTTGTTTTTTCCTTTTTCTTCCCCTTTCTCCCTTCGTCTCTTCTCAGCTTCAGTTTTGTAAACCCTTGTGAATCCTTAGGGGGAAGAATTAGCCTTGTCTTCCCTTTTTGGAGGAAGCCATTGAGTTGGGTCTTCCCTTGTTGTTTGTTTTCAGTGTAATGTCGACGTCCTCTTCCTCCCTGTCTGTCCCTGGGCACAGCTTCCTCGAGGACTGTGCTGGCATTCTGGCTGCCTGCTCAGCCCTGCTTCCCTTACCTGCACCTGGGTGTGTGCGTCGTGAATGACTGTGGCTTCTCTTTGTGTTTCAGCCTGAAAGAATAGACCCAAGTGCGTCACGCCAAGGCTACGATGTCCGCTCTGATGTCTGGAGTCTGGGGATCACATTGGTAAGTTCATGTTGACTCTGCCTTGTTGTGGTAGTATGACAAGAAATTTAGAAATGAAAGAAAAGTTAACCAGTCTTCCACCACTCTTAAGAACATATCCCATGTCTTCCAGTCTTTGATATTTATATCACTGTTTCTTCCTGTCCCCCACCCCTCACCCCATGGCTGCAATCACAGAGACTATATTTTCTAGTTGTTGAAAACAAGTTTTTACCTTAAAAATCAAACTAGAGTTGATTGTTTCCCTCATGGCTCGGTGAAGTGCCTGGGGCTCTTTAATGCAGTCCCTCTGGATCTCTTGGCCACAGATTCTCGGAGTCAGAACCGTGCTCCGAGCAGGAGCAGGAGGCCGGCTCACTCGCGGTCGGCGCAGGCGCGGGCTCCCGCGTCTCCAGCAGGAGTCGTAGGCCCACTGATACTGCGGACAGTGTGTGTGTTAGCACACGTTTATCTGTGTGAAGACAGCTACTGCTTACAATCTTCCACTCCCCGAACAGAAAAGTCACAGATGCTGATAGTGAGTCCATTGAGGAACAAGAACTGCTGAGGTGATAATTCTCAGTGAAAGTTCTGCCTTAGAACAACCAAGAAAGAACTGTCTCACTTCTGGGCTATTTTGAAATTTTGGTTCTATTTTAAAAATATATTTATTTGCGATTTCCCTATACCAAGATGTGTTTTGAAGTCTCAGATTTATTTTCTTGTGTGTGCTGTTTTACCAGGGCTGAAGGGCATTTTTCTGACTTCAGACAGAGCAGCTTCTTCCACATTGGATGTGAATTTTCTGTCACTCAGGGCGGGGAGGTTGCTATATCCTTTTTGGTAGGCAGCCCAGAACTTATCCTGCCATTTCCTCCCATCTTCTTAAGACCCCAGAGCACCGAGACCACAGGTTCAGGGCAGAGGACTCTTCCTAGAGCTTATTAAACAGTCTCCATTTGTCCCCCAGCTCTGTATGTGCTAAGATCCTCTTGCTGAGGACCACACACCCGTGAGCTGTCCTTGGTGAGTCATGGCACCACACCTCATGGCCTGTCTGTCTAGAGACCTGCAGGCTGACAGCTCAGCTCTGCCTGCGGAAGGCTCCATCCGGCTTCCCTGGTGAGCCAGCGTGGGAGACACCTCGAGGAGTCTCTTCTCAGCATGAAGCCGCTGATGAAAGGGATTCCTTCCCAGTTACTCAGGAGAGAACACGAAACTTGGGACTCTTAGGTCTGGTGACTGGAGCAAGACTTATAGTTTCCAACTGAGACAACTATTTGCATAGAAGGATGCAAACAGCTGTCCATTGCATAGAATAAGGATATTCAGTATTCAGAAAAATTCATCAGTGTCCAAGCCAGTTATGCTTAGAAAGCAAGTTTTTACTGTAAAGAAAAATTTTTGTTCTGTGAAAAGTTTTAACATAGGAATTTTTTTTTTTTTTTTTGGCAGATTCCTTTAATATATCTGGCTAAACTTTGTTTAAAAGCAAGGCATTCAGTACTTATAATTGCTTTATAATTTACTTTCCATAGACATTGTTCTCATAATTGTATAAAAAGGATGAGATGAAATTAACATCTGAGATCTGAAGTCTTTCACCTTACAACATGCATCCTGCTCTTTCCTTCTCTTATTAAAACCTGTTCTCAGAAATGAATCTAATGAAGTTATTCCCATTGCTATGAATGGTCACTCGGAGAAGGCAATGGCATCCTACTCCAGTACTCTTGCCTGGAAACTCCCATGGACGGAGGAGCCTGGTGGGCTGCAGTCCATGGGGTCGCTGAGTCAGACACGACTGAGCGACTTCTCTTTCACTTTTCACTTTCATGCATTGGAGAAGGAAATGGCAACCCACTCCAGTGTTCTTGCCTGGAGAATCCCAGGGATGGCGAAGCCCAATGGGCTGCCGTCAGTGGGGTCGCACAGAGTCGGACACGACTGAAGCGACTTAGCAGCAGCAGCAGCAGGAATGGTCACTGAGGTTTCCTTCTTCCCAAGCATTTGTATTTTCATCAACAGGAAACCACAGGTGAAGGAGTGGATTTCTGTGTGCCTGTGCGCGAGCCCGCCAGCCTGGCTCCCGAGGCCCTGTGTAGAGCAGACAGTGCCCAGCTTGGGGAGCATCTTTTGGGGAAGGCTTTCCTCTGCGGCTCCCTGTTGAAGGGTGGCTTTACGTCTGCTTGATCGCCTTGCTTTCATGGTGGAAACTAGTACTTTTGACATTTGACTGGACCGACAGAATCAGATCTCAGCCAAGGAAGCTCTGAGCCAGGCATCTCAGATAGCGCACTGTCTCTGATGAGCTTGGGGCCATCTCTGCATATCAGTCACCTGTCATTGCACATAAAATGGGGTTCATTTAGGCCACGCTCCAGTTTAAACCTAGTTCTTCGGAAAAGCACACAATTTCTGGGTTTCCATTACCCTCTGAACAGAGTGGAAAATGAGAACACAGTTCACAAATGTATATGACCTAGGGCAGGCGAGGACTTGCCATCCTGATTTCTAAATATCACTTCCACTTGGCTGTAGCCATTCTGAAAGCTCATCCCTCAACCTCACCTTGATTTGATTCAAGCCTTTTTCAGGAGTGTCAGGAGTTTTCGAATTGTAATGTGAAGTAACAAATAATGTCCAGCGTATTTTGCCTTTTCCTCTGTGTTTTCTTTAGTACGAATTGGCCACTGGCCGCTTTCCTTATCCAAAGTGGAATAGCGTATTTGATCAACTAACACAAGTCGTGAAAGGGGATCCGCCACAGCTGAGTAACTCTGAGGAAAGGGAGTTCTCCCCAAGTTTCATCAACTTTGTCAACTTGTGGTGAGTATTTGACTTATGAATAGTCAAAACCATATGGTGAGAGGGCAGTGAGCTAATTACTTCCTCTTCGCAATGTTGGTATTTTGCACTGGGGAAGGGGGCCTTATTCGTATCACTGTGTCCTCTGAGCTGGGCCTCTGGTCACTGTGGCCACATGGAAGGTCCCAGCAAGCCTGGAGGGGCGTCACTCTTATTCTGCTACTCAGGCGTCAGGGAAGAGCAGATTTGGGCGGTGGAGCAGCTGCTGCCTCCAGATTTCTAGTACCTTGTACAAGAGATCCAGCCTCCGTGAGACTCACCCTCTTACTCTGGTGTGGTTCTCACAGTGAACTTGTACCAGAATCACGTGGACACTTAGTTACTAAGTTAAGGTCCTACCAGGTCAGACTTTCAGGAGTGGGTCTCTGCTGTGACATAAACACGTAACATAGTTGGGTCAGGCCCAGAGCTCGACTGGTAGAACCATACATTGGCTCAGGGAGATCTTATGCCAAGGAACGCGTGAACCCCATGCCTGATGTTTTTGTGTGTTCATCTTTTAACGTGTGGGGGTGTGTGTGTATGGCACATAAGAATAAATACATACTGATGTGGCAAGAGTACAGTTGTGCCTTGTACTATTTCAATCTATATTTTAAATAAAACCTGTTTTGTTATCGTTTGAATGTTTTTGATAATTATTCTGTTTATCCGACTTGATTTAGAAGTAAGATACGTTTGTGAGCAAAGAGCTAGAGCGTTTGTATATTCTTTTCATCCTTGAAAATGCTTTCCTTTTCTCAGTGTTTTCTTTCTGGGAGTGCTGCTTCTCCCTGTCCTTTTTAGGTCCATAGGACTTTAACACTTCGTGGTCAGGCTGCTGAAGTTTTTCTGTCTTTTATGTTTGGCAGCTTGGCTGCTTTGTGACTTTGTGTCTGAAGAAAAAAAAAACCTGACCTATTGTGATGCTTTCGCTTGTGAAAATAAAAATACTCGAGTAACTGTGTCTCCATTTTAATGATGTTAATTTCTGTGTTGTTTTAGCCTTACGAAGGATGAATCCAAAAGGCCAAAGTATAAGGAACTCCTGGTGAGTCTGAGACTGGGGCTAGGAGGTGTTTTCTCACACGTGAACCCTCTAGGACGCAGGCTCGCTGAGCAAGCCGCTGGCCGTGCTGCTTGACCTTACTGAGTGTTTTTAAAGATGTTTTAAAAAGAAGGAGATTTGGAAAGACAAAAGTTATGTCTGGTTTTCCTACTAATTTACTAGCTGGATTCTGATGGGAAATTTTGGCTTCGGCATGTTATAAAAACTACCCCCAAGGAACATTAACCTTTGCTTTCAGGAGCTATTTCCCACCCCACAGCCTGTGTGTGTGAGAGAGACGCATCTGTAACCATTTATTGTGTTCATTTTGCCTTGACTAAAAGCTCTCATGCAAATTTACATCCCATGGCCCATTCCCGCTCTTTGAAAGTTCTTACCCTTCTGTAGAACTGGGACTTTTTAAGCAGTACCAGATCTGGCCTTGGCCCTGGGAGCAAAGAAAGTACTGTGACCTAATAAAGTGGGACTATTTTAGCTTTCCAAGGATATTTAGGTAAAACTCTGGTCCACCCCAGCACTGACTAAGCTTACTGAGTCAGTGTACGTAGCAAAGCTATGGAAGAAAAACATTGCTGGGGATGGAGGACGAAGAAGGGGGCTTGGGAGGCAGATTCGCAGCCATGGCATTTGGAAGGTGCAGGCACAAGCACACGGGAGGAGGAGCTGCTGCTGAGCCTCTTTGAGAGTTGGGGGGAGGGTCAGAGGATCACTGGGGAAAGCTTGCCGTAAGGCCCCTCTGCTGCTCGTGGGGACGTCCTGCGTCCAGGAGGAATGGCAGCTGGGGTGCATGCAGTCTTCTGGGCTCTTGGAGGGCAGTAGAGGCTCCAGCTCTGATTTGTGCTGAAGAACACAGGGGCCCTGATATGCAGATAAGCTTGCAGACCCCGCAGCCAGGGTGGCTCCTCCAGAGCCCAACATCATGTATGGTATTTCACTAACCTGCGTGTGTGGAGCCCAGCCTGGCTTGCCTCACTGCAGCCCTTCACAGCTCAACCTGGCTGGACCCTGCAGAGCTGGATCTCTTCAGGAACAGTTCCCTCTGAGCTCTGATGTGAATCTTGATCACATGTCTTTTCTTTTCCTTGTTTTCCATCCTCTTGCAGAAACACCCCTTTATTTTGATGTATGAGGAGCGCGCCGTCGAGGTCGCATGCTATGTGTGTAAAATCCTGGATCAAATGCCAGCCACCCCGAGCTCCCCCATGTATGTCGACTGATGCGCTGCTACGTCAGACTCTAGACAAAGGGCTGAGAGGAAGCAAGACGTACAGAACCTTCACCCCTACCACAGTGTTTTTATTGCTCGCCAGACACCATGCACACCACGACTGGTGTTTGTTTCCATCCCGTCTGTATACTCCCGCCACCCCGAACGCGCATCCCCGTGCGACCCGAGCACCCGCGCAGCGCAGCGCCGGGTCAGAGACCTCGCCCACTCTCCCGTGAACGTGGATGTCAGTACGATCAGCTTGCTGACTGTGATGAGACAACATTGTAAACTCATTTCTAGACTTGAAGCCTGGAGACGCAGCTGCTGGAAGGGTGTTTCGTCAGGCTTCCGAATGCTGGATGGATGCGGTGGTGGCCGTGCCGTGTCTGAGTGCAGGCTCTGGGCTGGAGCGCGCGCGGCGGGCGCGGCTGGCGAGACACCTTGCCTTCCGGAGCTGGGAGACGGAGGAGGGGTAGACTTTCTTCACCAAGTGCAATAGGTTGACTGATTGGACCTTCTGTTGTTTGACAGTCACTGTCCACACTTGGGGATCCATGTGCTCAGCCAAATTCCCTGTTTGAAATATCACATTAAATTAGAGCACGTTTATCTTTACCAAAAACTGTGCTGCGTTCAGAGAGGAGAACGTGAAAATACCGAGATGGGACAGAACGTGTTCTTTTCTCCCCCGCTCCCACCCCCAGTCCTCTGCCCTCCATCGGGGAGACTCGGGAGTCTGCCACACATCAGAGAAGGTGCTGATTCTCAGAATTCGGTGTGCTGCCAATTGGATGTTCCACCTGCCACAAACCACCCGGGCTGAGAAGGGAAGAATACGGAGGGCAAAGTTTACAGATGTTTTTAATCTTAGAATCCTGTCTGGAACAACTCGTAGCAGCTATGTATTTCCCCTGGTCCCAAGCCTGATGCTCTAGCCACCGTAACTCACTGATGGGGAGAAGTGGCTGGTAGCAGTGTGCCTTGACTGATCAGATAAAGATGTCTTTTAGGCAGCGGAAGGCCAGATCTCAGCTGTGCGGCATGACTGGCCCAGGTCTGCAGCTTCTGCGTCTCTTTCCCCACCTGTGTGGGCTGTTGACCCTACGTGACTCTTGCTTGATCCAGTATCTCACCTTTTTCCCTATAACAGAAACCTTTATGATTACCAGGGATGTTCCTTACCAAGAATCTGTACAGCCCCCAGTGTACCCCATGATCTCAAGTTTAAAAGGCTGAGAAGGTGGGGCCCAACTGATGTGGCGGGTGATGGAAGAGCATCTCTTGTAGAGATAACACGTGACCAGAGGAGGATTTCTTTTACATGAGTTCCTCACCTGTAAGACTCGAGCAGGTCACCACATTTCTTAGGATTGGAATTCTACAAAAAACAACCCTAAAACCAAAAAACCCCCAAAGAACCCCAGAATAGTTCTAGGAGGCCGTTGAAATCTGCATCTTCTGCTGTCCTTCCTCCCTTCCCCGCGAGCCGGGTCTCCATGGTCTCCCTCCAGCCCCCTTGACGCCCTGCGTAGGTGTGATGGTCAAGTCTGTCCAGCAGCACCGTGAGCAGCTCACGCCCACTGGAGCATAAAGCGGCCGAGGTCTGAGACGCGGCAGATGCCGTGACGGAACCAAACACATGAGTGTCGCTGTGTCTCCTCCCAGGTGACAGTCACGGACACTTCTCAACAACAAAGGGGGAATGGTGCTGTTTACAGTTACATCCTGTCAATTTCTGAATTCACCAGTGGTTTCTCGCTTTGGTCCACTCGCTTGATCTTCCTGTTTTCTCCCCCGTGGCATCGAAACCCCAGATTTCCCAGCCTTGGAGGGGAAGCCCTGCAGCGCCTGCCCCTGCCCATGCCAAGCCATCGCCCCCCATCCCCACAGCTCCTGGGGACTCAGGGGGACTCCGGATCTCCGTGGTCACCCTTCTGTCTGAATCCACGTGGGGTCACTTTGCCATATGCAGGTGGAGAGGAACACAGTGCTGACCGTCCAGGAGCTGATCTGACCGTTCTCTCATGTGGACGACCACATAAAAAAGGCAATTTTAGTGTATTAATCATAGATTATTATAAACTATAAACTCAAGGGCAAGGAGTTTATTACAGTGTATCTTTATGAAAACAAAAGGGTGTACAGTGTTCACACTGTAACAATAGTGTAAGAACTGTACATTGTGAGCTCTGGTTATTTCTCTCCTGTACCACAGAAGCATATTGTATAAAAACTGTCGGAAAGCTGATGTGAAGGGCTACTGCCTTATTTGTCTGTAAAAAGTGCAGCTCAGTCACATGACTGCTTCCTGGAGCTTGGGAATAGTTTATCCTGTATTCTTGTTTGAATTCTCCCTCTATTTAAGATGTATCCATGGAATCGAAGTGTCGATGTAATAGTTCTCTCCTCTTGCCTGCAGGTCAGTTGTAATAAATCTAGGATGTGATGATGACTTTGTAATTCGATTTTCTGAAGTCAGACCCTGAGAGGGGAAAATCAAGTAAATTCCATTAAATCATCTGTGCATTTCACATTGGGAAAAATTCTCTTGTTCCACAAGTGTTTATGGCTTGTTTTTCTCCCCGCTTCTCGTGGTTGCCTTCTCTCTGCTTATTCTTCTTGGAAGGAAGCTTTGCTTTCTGTTGGAGCAGGCGTGATGGGGTCTTTCCAGATTGATTTCTTCGCTGGTCTCCCTGACCTTCCCCACAGTGGCAAAGAACCCTCCTGCAATATTGGAGACACAGGAGATACAGATTTGATCCTTGGGCCAGGAAGATCCCCTCAAGGAGGAAATGTCAGCCCTATTTCAGCATTCTTGCCTGGAGAATCCCATGGACAGAGGAGCCTGGCGGGCTACAGTCCCTGGGGTCGCAGAGGGTCGGATGTGACTGAGCACAGGAGGGCCTGCCCTGGCTTTCCTCCTGCTGACAGCTGAGGGTCCTTGACCCTGTGTCGTGGTGGAGAGACAGCTTGTAAGAAGCTGGCCTGCCTTGGCCTGACGTCTGGCCACCAGGCACTTGGTCTGCTCCTGGCGCTGTGACTGCCAGGTGGAGGTGAGAGGTCAGCTCAGATGTAGCCACTCACTGTTTCCTGAGAGACGGGGGTAGGAAGGTCGGGGGGTGGAAGCCCCACAGAAGTCAGACCTGGGGGGCTTGTGGGTGGAGGTCACGGGAGTGAGCGGAAAGCCATGGAGGCCCGGGAACTAGAAGAACCTGGGGCACCCACCCCAGACTGACCTGTCCTGCTTCCACCTGTCACTCGTTTCTGACATCCTGACTCACTGAGCAGAGACTAAGCCAGCACCTTAGCCTTCTCCTGCGCCCACTGCCAGCCTGGTCTCAGATGCAGGAGATGCTATTACCGGAGCAGTTGTGATGAGTAATCAAGCGCTGACCTAGGAAGGGCGTGGCTAGAGGAATCCTGCCCCTCCAGCCAAGCCTTAGCTTCTGGGACAGAGACCCCATAGAGTTGCCAGGTCCTGGCTGAGCACCAGCTGTGCGCAAGACAGAGCGTCGTAGATGGACCATGCACACCACGCTTTGTGGACACTACCTGTGTTTGCTGATCTTATCTGATTGTAACTAGCCTTCCAGAGTCAAGTGGCAGAGGCCCTTTTTAGAGGTTAGAGGAAAACCAGGCTCAGAGCTCTGACAACAGAGGGTGGAGAGTTGAGATTCATCTCCAAGGATGTAGCACTTACCCTGAGAAATTACTTAAAAATTAATTAAAACTGCTGTTGAGGAAATGTTGAGCTGAGCACTGGGAGAGTGAGCCATGCCTGGGGAGTGCTCTGCTCACAAGCCGTACCACGGCCTGCTGTGCTGCCTTGAAGTCTGAGGTTTTGGGGCCTGAGTCGGGCTTAGTGGGCACCGTGAAGGCAATTGTGGAGTTTCTTGGAACTAACCAGAGGATTCAGTGCTGATTCTGAAGCGCGACATGTGAGAAGCCTTGTGATGATGTAACGTGGCCCCGTCACTGTGGCAGGAAATGGACTAGATGTGGCTCTTTTAGTATTAAAATGCCCTTTCGTTTCTTGATTCTATCCATCTTAGATGCAGGAGGATAGCTTAGGGGTGCATGAAGGCTCGAAAGCACCCGGACACTGGCTGCTGGTCTTAGAGGCCCAGATGGGGCTTGTGTCCCCAGCTCTTGGCCAGAGCTCTTATGCTCCAGTTACATCCATGCCATCGGTGCTTGATATCTGGGAGGTAAGGGGTAGAGAACCCAGACACCGTTGGTCTTGAACTTGTCTCCCTTAAATACCTCGTTAAGTGGCTTGAGGGCAAATGCAGTCAGTGGTGACGCCCTTCCGAGGGCCCTTGTGAGGTGTCCTGAACAGTTGTTGTTAGTGTGGTGTCAGGAGTTCCTCTAGTCTGAAGCATCAGTTTCCATTACCTCCTAGGGATTTGCTGAAGGCTAAAGTGGCGTATTGTTTGGTCTTCCCCGTCTTCCAGGTAAATGGATATCCAGGAATTCTCATCTCAAACCTTGAAATCATTATATAGGTCAGTAGTTTAATCTTCTCAGTAACAAATTTCTTTCCTGGTGCTATGCCAGAGTGTGTTCCTATTTCTTGAATGTAAAATGTGATCCTGCTCTCTAAAATTGTCAACCCGTGTATAGCATAAAGTTAAACTTGAGTCATCCCAGTTCACAGTGAGTCAGATTTCTATCTGCATTTGAAATTTCTCTCTACCTACACAGTGTGCTGAAGAACCATGAAAGAGGACCTCTAGTTTTTCACAGCACTACCCACGGATTTAACGTGAAGACAACTCTCTGAGGTAGAAAGTTGCTTTAGTCCTACTCACTGGACACCAGTCTGAAATAGTTAAAGATAATTTGCTTAAGGTCATAATTATGTAGGGAATTGTACATCATGCCACAGATGAACTTTTTTTTTTGGTACGTGAAAAATTTATTTCAAGCTTACTTTGTAAAAGATACAGTATGGGTGCACGCGTGCGTGCTAAGTTGCTTCAGTGGTGTCCAACTCTTTGCAACACCATGGACTGTAGCCCACCAGGCTCCTCTGTTCATGGGATTCTCCAGGCAAGAATACTGGAGTGGGTTTCCATTCCCTCCTCCAGGGCATCTTCCTGACCCAGAGATGGAACTTGTATCTCTGCGGCTCCTGCAACGCAGGTGGATTCTTTATCACTGACCCACCAGTGAAGCCCTGAAGTTGGGGCATGGCTATGTAAAATTGAAAATAGAAATCTTTATCTGTCTGTTACCCAGTTAGCAAGTAGATTCCACGATGCTTGTCTCTTAAGACCCGATTTTGAAGTCTTGGTGGCAATTCTCATAATACCAAGAACACATTTGACGTTTCTATATAAATAAGAATGCACTGAGTTCTGTGTTCAAAAGATGGACTTTTATCTCTTAAGTGATTTTAAGCAGGGAAGTGGCCTGATCTGATTGGTCCTTTCCAAAAATCATCTCAGTGACTGAGTAGGCTGGAATGGAAGTGGTGCATCTGAAGGCCAATCGAGAAACTTGGACTCTTCTGCACAAAAATTGCTGGGAGGTGAAGTAGTGGAATGGAGTGGATTTAAGAGTGAGCTTCAGTGGGATGAGCTGACTGGTTCCTGATGAGGGGAAGAAGCGTGTGGGGGGCCTGGAGGAAAGTTGTCTTCTGGCTTGAGAGATTCGGGTTGCTGTGCAGAATCTCTGTGCCATATCCACAGCCTTTCACGGTTTGCTGAACCTGTTCTGCTCTGTCATGCCGCCTTCTTGGTGCCTAACCTGGCCCCTTCCATGTGGAATTCCTTTCTTCACTTGTCTTTTGAGAACACCTGCTCATTTTTTAAGACCTGGGTTAAATGTCACACCCTCCGGGAAGCTTTCCCCAATTCTGTCCTCTGAGTTCGAATCACTTTTCTTTTTATACAGCAGTTAATCGTGTTTCGGGAATTGTCTGTCTCCTTCCTTGTTTGTGAGTTGTTTGAGTCGGTCTCAGACACCTTGGTGGCCCAGTGGTAGAGTCAGTATAGCGGTCCCACAGTGATAGTCCTTTTCAGTTAAAAAGGACTTGTAGGCCTGACATTTTCATACCTGACGGCAGCATCTCATCCTGTTGAGCATAATTGATTCTTTTCCCAGAACCACGCCAAATAAATTGGATTTACATAACCATTGGGTATTTCTGCTAAAAGCAAGGAGGTGAACGTGGACTGTGGTTGTGGAACCACACACTCAATAGTTAGGAACCCAATTTTAGGTCCTGTGGAAATAGAAGTAGTCAACTGTTATTAACAAAGTACTGGTGACTTCTGTCTCTGACAGGACATTAGCTTGGGTACTGTTAACAGTACTCCTAACTGGAGTAACTACACTGGTAATCACAAAATAAAATTCTTTATTTTCAAATGCTTTCCCCCAAGTTGACACAAAAGTAAGGAATCTCTGAAGCACCTTCACCCCCACCCTCCATAAATAGAAGCAGCAGGAACTCTTGATTCCAACCTTTTTTCTGTTTCTAGAAAGTAAATCCATTTTCAAAGAATGAAGAGTTGCTTCACTTGAGAACAGAAAGTGTTAAGAACTTGCCAGGAGCAACTTTTGTTCCTGAGAGTGTGCCTTTCTTTGGAAGCTGCAGAACGGTGTGAGGACAGGTAAGTCTTCTTTGCTGAGTTTTGAACCTTGAGCTTGAGCTTTTGTATTTAAAATTATGCGGGGTTCAGGGCTCAGGAAGTAAGGCGTGACCCCAGTGTTCCAACAAGGCTGAGACCTTGAAGGGCTTTGTACGAAGTCTAAGGCGGACAAAGATCTGCCAAGTGGTGGGAAAAGAAATGGAAACATACTTGTCTTCATCCTGGCACTGGATGCAGGAAAATTTTCAAGATCTCCATGAAGCCATAACCACACTTCAACTTCCATGTGGGTTCATGGTCTGAATTCCCACTGTGGCCCCAGAACCCCAAGCAGAGGGTTTAAATTAGCTATACTCCAATATAAAAAAGCTTAACGTCTCAACAGACCTATATAACAAGTGAAATAAATCACAAACACAAGCAACATACTAAATGAGAACTATCAGAGACCATAAGCAGTGTGAACTTGAGTTTATCAAATAAAGAATATAAAATAAATGTTTAACATGTTAAATCAAGTGGGAAGATTGAACATATGAGTCTGGAGATAAGAGACTATCAGTGCTATTAAGAAGTAAAAAGATCAAATAAAACTTGTTGAACTGAACAATATAGTCATCGTCCGTCAGCTGCTAAGTTGCATCCCACTCTTTGCGACCCCACAGACTGCAGCATGCCAGGCTTCCCTGTCCATCACCAACTCCCGGAGCTTGCTCAAACTCATGTCCCTTGAGCGGTGCTGCCATCCAACTGTCTCATTCTCAATACAGAGACTGAGCTAACAGAGCAAGCGGTGTGGTGGAGACTGCTCTTCATCCTCCCCAACCCCACAGCCAGAATTTCTTCTCCTTTCCTTCCTTTTAACTCTAAAAACATGAGTTTTACTGGATATGTGGTGGCCTAGCTAGTGAGTATTTTCCTCCTTACTTTATTTAGATGATGGGCTATTACTGTTTTTTGGGGTCACACCTTGTGGCATGTGGGATCTTAGTTCCCCAACCGAGGATTGAACTCACGCCACCTGCAGTGGGAGGTGGAGTCTTAGCCACTGGACACCAAGGAAGGCCCCAGATAATTGGTTATTAACTAACAGGAATATAATGAAAACTCTTGTGAAAATAAAGCTCATAACTAGCAATAACCTGTATCTAACCTCACCTTGGAAGAAAAGTTATGACAAACCTAGATAGCATATTCAAAAGCAGAGACATTACTTTGCCAACAAAGGTCCGTCTAGTCAAGGCTATGGTTTTTCCTGTGGTCATGTGTGGATGTGAGAGTTGGACTGTGAAGACCGCTGAGCACCGAAGAATTGATGCTTTTGAACTGTGGTGTTGGAGAAGACTCCTGAGAGTCCCTTGGACTGCAAGGAGATCCAACCAGTCCATTCTGAAGGAGATCAGCCCTGGGTGTTCTTTGGAGGGAATGTTGCTAAAGCTGAAGCTCCAGTACTTTGGCCACCTCATGAGAAGAGCTGACTCATTGGAAAAGACTCTGATGCTGGGAGGGATTGGGGGCAGGAGGAAAAGGGGACGACCGAGGATGAGATAGCTGGATGGCATCACCAGCTCGATGGATGTGAGTCTGAGTGAACTCCAGGAGTTGGTGATGGACAGGGAGGCCTGGCGTGCTGCGATTCATGGGGTCGCAAAGAGTCGGACACGACTGAGCGACTGAACTGAACCTCACAGTTACTATCACATTTCCCTGCCTTCCCTGACAACATAATCCTCTTGAAGTCCCATGTTGGTTGTTCACTTGCTTTCTTTTCTTTGTCTTCCCTGCTTCCGTCTCCTCCTTTCCTTCCCCTTCTTCCCTTCCTTCCGTAGATAGATAGAGCATATTTCTGAGTTTAGGTCTTATATCAAAAATTCATGCTGTTTATCCTATTTGGCAATTTTTTCTCCTAACATCTGTATTGCTGTTTGATTGCTGTGTGATATTCCATTGCATTAAAAAAAAAACAATTTCCCATTCGTGGGCATTTTGGTTATTTCCAGATTTTTCTCAGGTGAACAACACCACTGTGAATATTCTCGTTCTTGTGTCCTGCTTCACAAGGGCTAGAATTTCCTTTGGACCCATGCTGGAGTCAAATTGCTAGATCGTAAAGCATGTGTTGAATGTTCAATCTTGAGAGATAATAACAAACATTTTTCCAAGTAACTGCACTAATTTACTCTCTACATCTTCTCCAGCATTTGATATTTCAGACTTTAAGTTTTTTTCCGATTGAGGAAGTTTAAAAGGTGACCTTGATAGGACTTAATCACTCATGATGAGATGCCTGTAGACACATTTATTGGCCAGATGTGTTTCCTCATTCATGTCTCTGCTCGTTTTCTCATTGGGTTACTTATGTCTTATTTTTAGTTACTATCATTTCTGTATTATTGATCCAAATTGCTCCTGGGTGTGTATACTGAAAATACCTTCTCTTGGTAACTTATTTTTTCACTTTTTAAAAGGTATCTTGATGAACAAATGTTATGAACATCAGTTATTCAGACAGACATCAGTATTTTATAATTCATGGTTTTTGCATCTTGTTTGAAAGACTAAGATTTTAATCACAAGGTTTAAAACTGTTAACTCTGCATCTTATACTAAGAGTTTTAAAGTTTTACTTCGGACATTCAAATTCTGAACTCATTTGGAATTGATTTTTGTAAATGGTGTGGGGTAGAAATATAATTTCACCTTCTCCTTGTGAAGATCGTGGCCTTTTCAGCTGGGAGGGGATCCTAGCCATCAGGGTTCATGTTGCAGGAGGGGAGCCCACCTGTCTTGATCACACTCACCTGGGACTTGCCCAGGTGGCTGTGGGCAGCATGGGAAATTCGTTCAAGGCCTACTCTTTGGGGAAGAAAGCCATCTAACTGGGGACCAGGGAGGAGGGACCCTGTGGCCCTGGCTGCAGCGCTGTGTGGTGGAGTCTCTCCTTTGTTGAACTGTGTTGGGGGAGGGGGTAGTGAACAGGTTTTGGTTCAAATACCACTGACTCACTTTTCATCCTGATTAGATGTTTGTGTGTTCTTTGCCTTTAAGACTTATTTCCAGAGGCTTAAGATAGAAAAGTGGAGAGGGTAATGGCACCCCACTCCAGTACTCTTGCCTGGAAAATCCCATCGACGGAGGAGTCTGGTGGGCTGCAGTCCATGGGGTTGCTAAGAGTCAGACACGACTGAGCGCCTTCACTTTCACTTTCATGCATTGGAGAAGGAAATGGCACCCCACTCCAGTGTTCTTGCCTGGAGAATCCCAGGGACAGGGGAGCCTGGTGGGCTGCCGTCTGTGAGGTCGCGGAGAGTCGGACACGACTGAAGCGACTTAGCAGCAGCAGCAGCAAGATAGAAAAGAAAATAATTTTCACTAGTTTTGTTAGGGAGGGGTCATTGGAGGCCCTCTTGATGTTAAGCTGGGTGTTGATCTCTTCTCTGATTTTAGAATAATCTCAAGTTCTTTGAAACTTCCGTTTGCATTCTTCCTGAATTGCAGTGAATGCATACATTAGTCCAGTCACCTTAGGTCAGTGCTGCTGCTGCTGCTAAGTCGCTTCAGTCGTGTCCGACTCTGTGCGACCCCATAGACGGCAGCCCACCAGGCGCCTCCGTCCCTGGGGTTCTCCAGGCAATAACACGGGAGTGGGTTGCCATTTCCTTCTCCAATGAGTGAACAAAAAACAAGTTGCATTCATTCCATCGACCACCTGGGGGCGCCAGATAGCTGAAAACAAGCAAGTTACCAGCAAGTTAAGCAGAGGTTCTCCTCTCAGAGCAAGAGTTGAGGCTCCTCTAGTTTTAGGCTCTTATTTTCACATTTCGGGAAACAGAGGCTCAGAAGAAATGATTTGCTCACTGTTGTGCAAGTAACTGGTAACTAAAGATGAGAGTCTTTTTACTTACCAGCTCATTAACAAATCACTTGAAAAAAACCAACTTTAGTCACAAGCCTACTAAATTCTGAGCATGGCTAAGTCTGTGCAGACTTGAAAATCACCCCACCCTTCTCCATTTCTCAGTTGATAGCTTTCCTGGGTCGGGAAGATGCCCTGGAGAAGGGATAGACTGCCCACTCCAGTATTCTTGGGCTTCTCTTGTGGCTCAGCTGGTAAAGAATCACCCGCAATGTGGGAGACCTGGGTTCAGTCCCTGTGTTGGGAAGATCCCCTGGAGAAGGGAAATGCTTCCCACTGCAGTATTCTGGCCTGGAGAATTCCATGGACTGTATAGTCCACAGGGTCACAAAGAATTGGACACAACTGAGTGACTTTCACTTTTACTTTCATCATAAACATGATATGTCTTTCCATTTGTTTAAATCTTTAATATGTCAATAAAGTCATGTTTTCTAGAGGTCTAGCACATTTTAGATTACTACTAGGTAGTTTTAGATTACTACTAGGTAGTAATCTGGTATGATTATAATGTGATCTACTATTTAATTATATTTTTATTTGTATATAGAAATTAGTTATGTATGGGCTTTACAGGTGGCTTAGTGGTAAAGAACCTGTCTGCCAGTGCAGAAGACGCAGGTTCAATCCCTGGGTCAGGAAGATCCCCTGGAGAAGGAAATGGCAACCCACTCCAGTATTCTTGCCTGGAGAATTCCATGGAGAGGGAAGCCTGGCAGGCTACAGTCCATGGGGTCTCATGACCATGACTGAGCACAGAAATTAATTGAATTTTGCTGTATTAATCCTACACCCATCACATTGCTGAACTCCCCCCACTTTTCCCTCTGATCATTGGCCTATAGTTTGTTTTGAGTTTTCTGTTTAACTGGTTATAACATCTCCTGATAATGAATGTCTCACTCCCTTCTTTTTTTCCTTAAACCTTAATTTCATTTTTATTATCTTCTTATACTGGTTATAACCTCTAATCCCACAGTAAACAGAATGGCGCTAGCGGGTGTGTTTGTCTTATTCCTTATTGTAATGAGAGTGGAGCTAACATTTCCCCATTTAGCATGACCTTTGCCCTGTTTTGTTTGTTGTTTTGGTAGATATTCTTTCACCAAGTGAGAAAGTTTCCTTTTATCTAGAATTATGAAGAATTTATTTTGGTTAGTAAATGAGGTTAAAGTTTATCAAATGATGTGTATGCATTTGCTGAGATCAGTACTGATTTTTCATTTTTCCTCTAGCTGTAAACTTTTAATTTTATAATGGGGTATAGCCAATTAACAATGTTATGGTTGTTTCAGAATATATGATTTTTCTTATTTAATCTATCACTGTGGTGAATTACTTATGGAGTTTTCTAATATTCAACCACCCTTTAAGTGAAAGTTGCTCAGTCATGTCTGACTCTTTGCGACCCCATGGACAGTACAGTCCATGGAATTCTCTAGGCCAGAATACTGGAGTAGGTAGTCTTTCCCTTCTCCAGGGGATCTTCCCAAACCAGGGATCGAATCCTTTAAACCATTATTTAATTGAACCACCCTTTAAACAATTATTTAATTGTAAGAGTAACCACAGTTGTGTGTAAAATTTTCACATCCATAATCCAGAGTGATACAAATTTGTAGTCTTCAACTTTCTTCCAAGATTTTTCCCTCTGCTGCTGTTATTTCCTCTTCCCCCTTCCCTCCCCCCTCCCCGTCTTTCTTCTTCATTGTTATGGTTGCCTGATAGAATGAATTGGGAAGTTTTCCCTCTCTTTCCTCAGACTGCCTGGGTTTGGATCCTGGATCATCACTTACTGTTGCCACCTTGAGTTTTGTGTCTTGGTTTCCTAGTATGTGAGATAAAAATACAAGAAATAACTGCCTCAGTGGTTTGGTGAAAATTTTAATGAGAAAATGCATCCAAAATGATAATCACAGTGGTTGACTTGTGGACTGGTTCCAAATTGGGAAAGGAATACATCAAGGCTGTATATTGTCACCCTGCTTATTTAACTTGTATGCAGAGTACATCATGAGAAACGCTGGGCTGGAAGAAGCTCAAGCTGGAATCAAGATTGCCGGGAGAAATATCAATAACCTCAGATATGCAGATGACACCACCCTTATGGCAAAAAGCAAAGAGGAACTAAAAAGCCTGTTGATGAAAGTGAAAGAGGAGACTGAAAAAACTGGCTTAAAACTGTACATTCATAAAACGAAGCTCGTGGCATCCGGTCCTGTCACTTCATGACAAATAGATGGAGAAACAATGGAAACAGTGACAGATTTTATTTTCTTGGGCTCCAAAATCACTGCAGATGGTGACTGCAGCCATGAAATTAAAAGAAGCTTGCTCCTTGGAAGGAAAGCTATGACAAACCCAGATGGCATATTAAAGTGTTACTTTGCTAAAAAAGGTCTGTATAGTCAAAGCTATGGTTTTTCCAGTAGTCATGTATGGGTGTGAGAGTTGGACCATAAAGAAGGCTGAACGAATTGATACTTTTGAACTGTGTTGTTGGAGAAGACTCTTGAGAATCCATAGGACTGCGGGGAGATCAAGCCAGTCGATCCGAAAGGAAATCAATCCTGAATATTCATTGGAAGGACTGATGCTGAAGCTGAAGCTCCAATACTTTGGCCATCTGATGCAAAGAGCTGACTCATTAGAAAAGACCCTGATGCTGGGAAAGATTGAAGGCAGGAGAAGGGGACGACAGAGGACGAGATGGTTGGATGGCATCACTGACTCAATGGACATGAGTCTGAGCAAGCTCTGGGAGACGGTGAAGGACAGGGAAGCCTGGCGAGCTGCAGTCCATGGGGTTGCAAAGGGTCAGACACGACTGTCTCAACAAAATGCAAGTTGCATTCATTCTATCGACCACCTGGGGGAGCCAGATAGCTGAAAACAAACAAGTTAAGCAGAGGTTGTCCCCAGCTGAGAGCTAGAGTTGAGGCTCCCCTAGTTTCAGGCTCCCATTTTAGCATTTTGGGAAATAGAGGCTCAGAGAAAAATGATTTGCTCACTGTTGTGCAAGTAACTGGTAATCTAAAGATGAGAGTCTTTTTACTTACCAGCTTATTAACGAATCACTTGAAAAAAATCAACTTTAGTCACAAGCCTACTAAGTTCCGAGCATGGCTAAGTCTGTGTAGAGAAGAAAATCACCTCACCCTCCTCCATTTCTCAGCTGATGAATTTGTGTTGTACTTTTCATTTCATTAAGATCTGTGCTTAAAAAGGATAGGTTACCAGACATTGTTGAATATATCTCATGCCTGGATATCCACAGTTCTTACAGCATACAGACAATTGGCACTATGAAAAAGAAGCATACTGACACACAAGAATAAGGACACACACGCACACACACGCACACACACTCTTGGCGAGCTCACCCAGTTTCCAAGCTTTAAGTATGCCCTGTAAGTGGATAAATCTTAACTTTATATTTCCACCTAGATCATCCTCCTGGACTTCAGGCTCATTTATCTAACTTCTTACACAACGTTTCCACTTGGGAGCCTGTGAGGCATCTCGTGTTCTTGTTTAAAACTGAGCTCCTAATCTCCTGTCCTGTTCCTCCAACAGACTTAGTTCAGGGCAACCGCATTCTTCCGTTAGCTCAACCAGCCTTCCCGTTGCCTTTAAACCTGTTCTCTCATTCTCCACACTGAACTCACCAGCAAGCATGTTGGCCATGCTCTTCAGGATAAATCCAGAATCCGACCACCTCTTCCTGCCTCCACAGCTCCCATCATGGCCCGTTCCACCACCATCTCCTCTCTGGCCGTCGCCAGGCTCCTCCCTGACCCCCCGCGTCTGTTCTTCTGTAGCCTACTCTCTGCAGAGTGGCAGAGGGCTGCTGTTACAGATCTCAGTAGTGTCCCTCAGTCCTCGGCTCAGGAGCCTCCCCTGTGTCCCACCTCACCACCCTGCTGGGGTGTCTCCATATGCCTCTGACTGTGTCTCCTACTCATTCCCCACTCGGCCTCTCAGCTTGGCCGCGTGGACCTCTTCACTCTCCACTGACTATTCCAGGAAGCGCCCACTCAGCCTCTGTCTCCGTGACCTGCCATGCTCTGACCCCAGATGCCTACAGAGCTCCCTCACCTCCTCCCTTCCTGTCTGTACCCACATCACCGCTCACCACTCTTTCCACAACCGCAGCACCCCACCCCACCTCCTTTCCTTCTCCCATGACATGTAATCCCCCAGATTCCACCTATTCCACTTACTTTGCTCAGGGTCCGTCTCCCTGCTGGGGAATGGTAGCTTCACGAGGGCAGCGCTTCCTGTTGTTTATTTCCAGCCCAGAGCAATGCTTAGTGCATTGTTGGAATGAAAGACACAGACTTCAGAAACTAGTCTGTGTGAGGCAAACGGTGCTAGGATAGGAATAAAGTGATTTTTACCTGCTTATCCTTGAAGTTACTGCATCCCTCTTGCTGTGGGCCGTTGCTCTGTCTTTGACCTTACATATGAGGGTGCGAGGGTCCTTTTTGTTGTTGTTCTAAAATGTCAATGGAATGAGTTAAGACCCTGCAAGTGTTGATGAACTGCACTCAGACCCTACAGGGCCTCTGGTTATTATGAGGCAGGAGGCAGTGCTTCCTGGCTGGAAAGTCACTGGCTATGAGACAGTAAGATGTGACAAAGTAAACAGTGATCCTTTGTGCAGGAAGTGTTGAGATGGTGGAAGGCAGGTCAGACAACGGCAGAAGGGTCCTTGACGGGTGTGATGGGAAGGACATCTAAAAAGATAGGTCGAGGCCGTGTTTGCAGAGATTTGTTTCCAGGTCAAAGTCCAAACTCCTGAGTCTCGAATTCTCTGGGTGAGGCACAACTGATTTTGAGCAAGAGAAGACCCAAATGGTCTAGAAAGATTCGTCTATCCAGGATGGATTAGAGGGAGGTGATTCTGAGTCAGGAGGTCATTAAAGATTTTTTAATCTCAGATGGTGATGGCGTGGACTCTCAGGGGAGCAGCAGGGATAGACTTGGAAGAACAAGGGAACATCAGGAAAAGACGTGGAAGTACAGAGCTGCAACTAAAGAAAAGGGAAAAGAGAAAATTCACTAAGATATGTAGACAAAGGAAGAAAGAGGAAGGCCGGAGGCATTGCAGGGTCTGTCTTAGTGACTCCGGGGGAACTTCAAGCACAAATTTTTCTCTCTCACAGTTCTGGAGGATGGAAAGTCCAAGGTCAAGCCGGCTCATTGCCATGGCCACCTTCTCCCTGTGTCCTCAGGTGGCAGACAGATATCTGTGTTGTCTCCTCTTCCATGAATCCCACTGGGGGGCCCCACCCTCACAACCTCATGAACCCTCATCATTCCCAAAGGCCGCCTCCAAATTCTCTCCCCCTGGGGATGAGAGTTTCAACACATGGGTCTTGGGTGGACACCAACATCAGTCCACAGCATGGACGCTCAGTACTCACTAGGTGAGGAGGGTCAGGGTTGAGGTCCCTTTCTGGGTGTTCAAGAGCAAAGGATGGAAGTTCAAGAGAAGATTCTTGTCTACGTGGGGAGATCTGTGATTACTTGAAGGCAAGAGGGAAAAAACAAGGACAGCAAGGAGAAGATCAAATATGCCAGGTAAGGAGCAAGATGGAGAGGCGGTTCTTTCCAAGGAGAGAGGTCTCTAGCTTGCTGAGGTCAGAGGGAATCTTGGCAGGCTGGAGAAAGAGAAAATATTTGAAGGTAGAGATAAGGAAACTGGAAGGAGCTTACTGCTCATGATGCTTCTGGGGAAGAAGGAAGCACAGTTCTCTGGCAAGGGTGGGATAAGATGCAGAAGAGGGATCAAGGCTTGCTGAAGATGGTGTGGAACCTGGTACTTGGATCCCATGGACCCATCCATCCATTGATCTTACCATCTTCTCACTGTTCCTCACTCCTTTCCTGTTCTTGCTTCCTTTAGAGCCTGCTTAAAAACCATGGCCAGTCACTGAAATCATTGTCTTGCCCCTCTTCACTGTCCATGTGGTTTCTGAACCATAACCCTGATATAATATCACTCTTTACCCCACCCACACAGAATGGTCTTGACCCATTCTGCACCCACACGAGCTTATGTGATACAGCAATCCTGTGTGCAATAAAAAATGTGCTCACCCTTTCTGCAGACCAGGATGCAAAGTCTGTGGGTGATGTCCACTCTTCTTGATGTCCTGTATCTTAAATAATGTAATGTCAAGTGAGTTGTTATTAATATATCTATATTAGATGATAAGGAGAGAAGAGAACAAAAATAATTGATACGTATACATACACATATTCATAACAATAAGGAAGATGGATGTGAGAGTTGGACTATAAAGAAAGCTGAGTGCCAAAGAATTGATGCTTTTGAACTGTGTGTTGGAGAAAACTCTTCAGAGTCCCTTGGACTGCAAAGAGATCCAACCAGTCAGTCCTAAAGGAAATCAGTCCTGAATATTCATTGGAAGGACTGATGCTGAAGCTGAAACTCCAATACTTTGACTACCCATTGCAAAGAAATGACTTATTGGAAAAGACCCTGATGCTGGGAAAGATTGAACCGGGAGGAGACGGGGATGACAGAGAATGAGATGGTTGGATGGCATCACTGACACGAATTTGAGCAAGCACCAGGAGTTGGTGATGGACAGGGAAGCCTGGTATGCTGCATTCCATGGGGTCACAAAGAGTGGGACATGCCTGAGCGACTGAATGACTGAACTGAAGGAAGATGCACTCCATAACAATGATAGTTCTCATAACAATTATAGTCCTCACTGGTCCTGAGATTGTAGCTGATGTCTATAATTATAATACCTTCTCCCACTATTCTTATTTCCCCCTGGTGGCTCAGATGGTAAAGGATCTGCCTGCAATGCGGGAGACCTGGGTTTGATCGCTGGGTTGGTAAAATCCCCTGGAGAAGGGAATGGCAACCCACTCCGGTATTCTTGCCTGGGAAATGGCATGGACAGAGGAATCTGGCAGGCTGAAGTCCATGAAGTTGCAAAAGAATCAGACACGACTTAGCGACTAAACAACAACAACAATTTATATTAACTATTTCTTCTGTCAGTTTTGTATATCTTGTATTTTTCCAGGAATTTACCCATTTCATCTAAATTATTTAAGTTTTGGGTCTGTGGTTGCTCAGAGTATTCGCTTACAATCCTTTTAATTTTGGTAACATCATTAGTGATGCTGCTGCTTTTAGTCCTGATTTTTATTCAAGCCTTTTCTCCTCCATGCTTGGTCAGTCTAGTTAAAGATTTGTCAGTTTTGTCAGGCTTTGAGAGGGCCAGCTTTCGGTTTCATTGGTGGTCTCTGTGGCTTTTCTACGCTCTTCTCTTCCTCAGCACCCCCAGCACAGTTCTCTCAGTGGCGTTGGCCACTGGAGCCTGAGATGCTGGCAGGTAGCCCTTTGCCAGCAGGTAGGATCTGTTGGTTCTTTCTCCTGCTTAACGTAAGGCTGGGGAATTAAGAGCATTGAAATCACCTATAAGTCTATTAGACCCACAGGCTCTTAGGACCCCATCCCAGTGTCCTGATCCTGAATCACAACCTGTGTGTTAACAGCATCCTCAGGGAACCGTTTGCACATTCAGGTTTGAGAAGCACTTGGTCTAATACCTTCATCTTTCAGGTGAGAAAATAAAGGGCTTGAGAGGCAATGTATCCCCCAGAAGGGGGTTCTCGTAGGAACAATAAGAGATGACGGGGAGGGTGGGGAGGGAGAGGAAAGGGAATACAAACCGAGAGCTGGGATGTGGGGAATTGTCACCCAGGCAGGAGGGCCTCACTCATCTAAGGCCAACTAGGGGACGTCTCAGCCATGAGAGTACAAGGTGTCTCTGTGTTCTTGGTGTCAGGCTTGAACGTGCCTATCAGAAAGCACACCCAGATTTCCGTAAACCCCCAGTTCTTCTGACAGTGAAAGTCACTGTTAGGAAGAAAAAAAAAAAACAAACAGAAAATGGAAACATCTGTTATGGACTCTCGAGATGCTCAGGTGTCAGAGTCCTGCGCCCAGCTATCCCCCCGCAGGCCTGCTCCCTGGACCTCCCACAGGCCACCGGCCGCCGCCCCAGGCCCTTCAGACCTGCTGCCATAAATCTGCAGTGACCCTCCCCTGCCTGCATGCCCAGCTCCCCTCCAAGGCCATCAGAGGTTATTTATGGCAGCCCACAGCATTCTCTGTAAGGTTTCAGCCCCAGATGCAGGAGACGCATGTTCTATTTCTGTTTGACATCCCGTGTCAGGAGTGAGCCCTGGACGAGGTGAAAGTAATTCTGCATTATATACAGAGGGTGAAGTTATGTGGTGATGTATCAACACCGAGCCCTGGAAGTCCTTGGAAATCAGGAGAGTATAATTTTAGAATGAACGTAATGAAAACGTTAAAAGAAGATCCATTTTTCTCCTCTACCACTAAGCTGGGCTAACAGATAACTGGGAGAATTTTCCAAGGGTGGATGAATGCCTCCTGCTGGAGTTGTTCCCAGGAGGAGGCCATTGAGCTGGGAGAAGGGGCCTCCCTCACACCAGCCCTGACCTCTCTGGGGTTCAAGACCAGAACTTCTTGCTGCTTCTCAGACGTCTTCCCAAGAATGCCCTGCCGACAGCAACTCAAACCCAACCCATCTGAAATGAAACTCCTGACTTTGCTTCCAAGTGCCTCCTCCTTCTCTAGTCCACAGCTAGGACCATTTAGTTCCCTTTTACCCAAACTCCAAGAAGTTTCCTCTTTGACTTTTCCTGGTCCCCAGCTCCTCCCGTCTGGGAGTTGGCCTGTTGTTGTTCAGTTGCTAACTCCTGGCTGATTCTTTGTGAGCCCCTGGACTGCAGCATGCTAGGCTTCGCTGTCCTCCACCATCTCCCAGAGTTTGTTCTAACTCATGTCCATTCAGTCAGTGACGCCATCCAACCACCTCATCCTCTGCCCTTAGGGGTGCAAGTCTAACACCCGCTCTCTAGTGGAGCCCTCATGCCTTCCCGGGCAGACCCCCCAGGCAGTGCCTAAGTGCTCCCCTAGACACACACTCTATCCCGACGTGGGTGGACACATCTTCCTCTTTGGGTTGAGAGTTACAGCTTCTCATATTCAGACAGAGGCACCATGTAGGAAGGTGGAAGGTTCCTGACACACTCCACACACACAGTCCTCCCAGCTCTAAATGGTCCCATGACATCACATGTATGTTATCTGACTCCCTCTCTAGAGGCTTGATTTGGGAACTTAGTTCTAAACTACACATTTTCAAATTCTTTTTTTTTTTTTTTAGTTCTAACTCATGTCCATTGAGTCAGTGACGCCATCCAACCACCTCATCCTCTGCCCTTAGGGGTGCAAGTCTAACACCCCCTCTCTAGTGGAGCCCTCATGCCTTCCCGGGCAGACCCCCCAGGCAGTGCCTAAGTGCTCCCCTAGACACACACTCTGTCCCGACGTGGGTGGACACATCTTCCTCTTTGGGTTGAGAGTTACAGCTTCTCATATTCAGACAGAGGCACCATGTAGGAAGGTGGAAGGTTCCTGACACACTCCACACACACAGTCCTCCCAGCTCTAAATGGTCCCATGACATCACATGTATGTTATCTGACTCCCTCTCTAGAGGCTTGATTTGGGAACTTAGTTCTAAACTACACATTTTCAAATTCTTTTTTTTTTTTTTTTAGAAAGAAAATGCTTTTAGAAAGCAAGCGTTGCTTTAGTTGAAGGCAGAAGAGCCAGGGGCCCCCTAGACCCTGTGTCCACAGTGGGGGCCTTGGTGCTGTGCAGGGCACACACTGAAAGGCCCTGCCCCACCCCTGGTGGTCTGTCTACACTCTGATCCTGCAGCCACCTGCTGATTCTAGCCTGACCACCTGTAACCACAAGCAGCAACAGCCAGGCCTCCAGACCTGCCCGCGTCCCCCCACCCCAGCCCCATCCGGCCCGTGACACTCTTTCCTCTGCCTGTGTGATCACAGCCCTGTATGTCTGGAGCCCCACAGCCGATGAAGTCAGTGAGGAACTTGCAGGGGACACTTCTGCAGGACGCGCCACTGCTCTTTGTGTTTCCTCCAGCATTTTACAGAATTGTTGGCTTTCTTGGGGCCCTCAATCCCCCATATAATGAATTTTAGATAAATCAGGCAAAAATGACTCAAATACTCAATTGATTCACTCAGTTCCCTCATGAGGAAGTATTTGTAAAATAGTCCCCATCCTCTTGTTTGCTAACTATTTGTGATTCTGCTCGCCTAACAGTAAGCACACGGATGAAGAATGCAAGGTTGGAGAGTAAGAAAACGGCCTTCTCTTGTGCTTAAGATGTGTTGAGAGACACACCCTCCACGAAGCCCTGCCTTTGGTTTGGGTTCAGACAGTGGGTATTGGTTTGCTCTGTACTTCAGCTCTGTCTCATCTTCCTAAAGGAAGTCAAAGAGGACAGATGACTCTCTTTCTGCATCCCACATCACATGTGCCCAGGGGTCCTTCTCATCCTCGTCTTCCTCCCAGTTTGCCCTAGAGGCTGTGGGAGGGCACACTTGTCTGACCACTCTAGAAAATAGTTCACAAGTTCCTCATGAACATTCTCCTACCCTACTAACAGGGCTACCCACGTGGCGCTGCTGGTAAAGAACACGCCAGACGTGGCTTTGATCCCTGGGTCAGGAAGATCCCCTGGAGGAGGGCATGGCCAACATCCTCGTCTTCCTCCCAGTTTGCCCTAGAGGCTGTGGGAGGGCACACTTGTCTGACCACTCTAGAAAATAGTTCATAAGTTCCTCATGAACATTCTCCTACCCTACTAACAGGGCTACCCAGGTGGCGCTGCTGGTAAAGAACACGCCAGACGTGGCTTTGATCCCTGGGTCAGGAAGATCCCCTGGAGGAGGGCATGGCCAGCCCACTCCAGTATTCTTGCCTGCACAATCCCATGGGCAGAGGAGCCTGGTGGGTACAGTCAGTGGGGTCACAGACGCAACTGAGCATGTGTACACACGGGATTGGAGTGGGTGAGAGGGTTGCCCACGGGGCAGCCTTGCCGCTGGACACTGGGGTTTTCTGCGCTCTCCTGAGGTGGCTGTGTTTGGCACTGACCATCGACGGAACTCATTTTCAGCAGGTCTAACTGTGGCGGGCCTGTCCTGTTCTTCAGCAGCAATGAAGCAGCAGGCTGATAGAGTTGTGTGTGCGTGCGTGTGTGTCTAATGCTAAGTTGCTTCAGTTGTGTCTGACTCTTTACGACCCCAAGGACTGTAGTATGTCTAATAAAGCTTTTCTTTTACAGCAGTTTCAGATTTACAGAAAAGCTTCAGAAACAGTGCAGAGGGTTCCCACGTACCCCACACCCAGTGACCCCTTCCAGTAACCTCTGACCTACGTAGGGTGTATTTGTTATAATTGATGAGCTGAGGTGAGAAAACTGGGGAGTGTGGTCGTGAGCAGGGCCTCGGCAGGCTGGGTGAGGACGGAGCGCCCCAGGAGAAGGCATGGTATGTGGAGAGCCAGGGAGTGGGCCTAAGTGGGGTGAGCTCAGGGGACAGGGGGAGCCCAGTGGGGCTGGGTGTAGGCTGACGGGGGAGGCTTTTCATGCAATAGGTGATTGTTCTGGGCACATAGGTGTGGCTCTTTTCCAAAGGGCTCTAACCCACATCCCCGACTTCTTCCTCGTCTCTTTTCTGACGTGGGGAAGGAGATGCCCTTTGCTGGACCCACCCTGAGAATGTGCTCTGTATCGCTTCTCGGCCTTTTGGCTAAGATCAAGTATAGAATGTGCTCTGTAGGAGGTTTCCTACATGGACGTACTCGGGTCTCACCTGTCTCCGTAATCAGGAAGCCAGTCTATTTCTCTCTTACTACAGAGACCTGTGGGATTTATGGGGTTAATAAAGGATGCAGCTTTTACACTTATTAGAAATCACAAAGTCCCCCAGATGCACCATCCTACCAACGTTATATTACAGTTGCTAAAAATACCCCACGACCACGGGTGAGCTCAGAGCAACAGATAGCCCACAGACTAATTTCATCCTTGGCAGAAGGCCACGCAGCCTCCAGACAGGATCAGAATCACACTGGGGGCTGCTAAATATAGAAATATAAATTTGGGTTTGTTTGGAATCATTTGAAAACTGAAAGAACACATAAGGCTGTGATCAAGCCTGGTAGTGTCTTCCAAAGGCAGAGCTCACCTTAGTGTCGGTTGGTCCTGCACCCCCAGCCCCATTCTCTGCCCCTCCATGGAAATATGAGGCCAGTCTCTGTGTCTGAAGTCGTAGCAGATTCTTGAAGCAGTCCGGGCTGGATATAGATGCAATACCGTCATCTACTCCCAGGGGCTGTGCTGAGGCCCTGGAGGCTGACCGACTTCAGAGGTGACTTCACGCTCCTCGGAGACCCCGGGCTTTCTGACCTCGTGTGTCTGCCCCTTTCCCATCCAGACGGAGATGACAAGGGTCTGTCACTTCCCCTTGAAGTTTCACCCAGCTCCGGGGTCCCACTGGGCAGGACTGACTGGGAAGAGGGGAGAAGGAAAAGAGCTTCCTTGCAAGCATCCTGTCCTGCGTGTCCCTCTTGTTCAGTGTTTATGGTGAGAAGGTTCCTTAGAGCACAAACACACCTGCCCAGAGGAGCTTTGGGTAGGTGGCAATGCAGGTGAAAGATGACCAGGTCATGGGAGGAGAGTGGGGGGTTCACTCATGGTCCTGTTTGGGCACCCTCTCTAGATCCATCCCTGAGGAAGTCAGCACCATCAAGGTAAAGGGCTCTGCCAGGACAGCCGGCCAGTTTAACTGGCCCAGAGATTCTCAAGTGGCTTCAGGCCACACACACACCTATCCTCTGGCTGCCTCCCTCACCTCGCTCGGGACCACTCTCCTTGCCCATGTGCTTCTCTAACTCCAGCCCTTTGTCCTTCAGATACCCCCAGTCCTGCATCTCTGGACCCTTGCCTTCTGCCCCCTGGGAAGCTGTTCGATCTGGTGCCTTTACAGTCTTCCTCTTTTCACTTAGAGGTCAGTTCAAATGTCACCTACTCTGAGAAGCTTTCCTGAAGTCATTCTACAACTGCTCTTTTAAATTTAATACCATCTCCCTGCTTTATCTCCTTTGATTTAACTCATTACTACCTATTATAGATCACATCACACCATATTATATCTTTGTTGTTATCTATTTTCCCGATGACTCAGAGCTGAAAAGCAACTCAGAAGAGCTGGCCTCCCAACGTGGGGAGTTTGTAGAAATACCACCATCAATTAATGGAGCATGGATGTTCATTTTTATGCACAAGAAAACAACCCAGTCTTATGTGTAATTAAGCCTAAAAGAATGCCTCATAAGTATGACAACCATTCTCAAAAAGAATGCATAAGAAGGCATAGTGGCAAAATTCCATGGGCAGAAATTTGTATTTCTTTGAATCAAGATTGCCGTGAGAAATATCAGCAGCCTCAGATATGCAGATGATGCCGCTCTAATGGCAGAAAGTGAAGAGAGACTAAAGAGCCTCTTGATGAGGGTGAAAGAGGAGAGTGGAAAAGCTTGCTTAAAGCTCAACATTCAAAAAACTAAGATCATAGCATCTGGTCTCATCACTTCATGGCAAACACAAGGGGAAAATGTGGAAGCAGTGACAGAGTTTATTTTGGGGGGCTCTAAAATCACTGCAGATAGTGACTGCAGCCATGAAATTAAAAGATGCTTGCTCTTTGGAAGGAAAGCTATGATAAACCTAGACAGTGTATTGAAAAGCAGAGACATCACTTTGCCGACCAAGGTCCATATAGTCAAAGCTGTGGTTTTTCCAGTAGTCATGTACGGATGTGAGAGTTGCACCATAAAGAAGGTTGAGCGCTGAAAAACTGATGCTTTCAAACTGTGGTGCTGGAGAAGACCACAACATTTTGAGAGTCCCTTGGACTACAGGGAGATCAAACCAGTCAATCATAAAAGAAATCAACCCTAAATATTCATTGGAAGGGTTGACGCTGAAGCTCCAATACTTTGGCCACCTGATGTGAAGGGCCGACTCATTGGAAAAGACTCTGATGCTGGGAAAGACTGAAGGCAAAAGGAGAAAGGGGCAACAGAAAATGAGATAGTTAGATAACATCACTGAATCAATGGAGATGAATTTGACAAGCTCCAGGAGACAGTGAAGAACAGAGGAGCCTGGCGTGTTGCAGTCCATGGGGTTGTGAAGAGTCAAACACGACTGAGCAACTGAACAGCAACAGCAAAGTTATGGAAAAGAATCCAGAATCAGTGAATCTTGGATCTGATGGAGCACGATGAGGACGGTGAGTGTGAAAGTCTGAGAGTGGAGCAGCACCAGGTGATGGGGACAAGTGGTGGGGGCGCCGGGGTCATGGCGGGGGGCTGGGGGTCCTGCAGGAGCAGAAGTCACCCAGGAAGGGGCCGCTCCTCCCAGCCGGGCTCCTCTCCGCAACGCCACTGCACTGCCATCGTAACAGCCCTCGGAGCCACTGACGTGTAAGAATTACTTTGCTACCGACATTGAGAAAAAACACATGGCAGACAGACCCAATTCCCGCTCTCCAAATTACCCCAAATAAACAGAAGAATGTTTGAGGCCCCCGAGGGATATATAGGGAAGAGAAAAAGGCAAGTGCGAGCTAACAGCTGTGGCTGGGGAGGTGGGGGAGCCAGTCTGCCCAGACGTTGCTGCATTCTCTCTCCAGGTCAAGCAGAAACTGCAAGCAGTAAATGCAACTGTCCCAATTTGTTTTCTCATGAAAATGTCAGCTTGAGCTCTTGAAGGAATCCTTTTCTTATGGCCCAAGCAAAGAAACCTTTTTTTATTGTGTGGCCCCTCAGGACAGAAGAGGCTTTTTGATCCTGTTCCATGTTTCCAGATTGCTGGTATCCTTCAGATTGGCTTACCCAGGGGGCTGATATAAATTTTTAGGTGGAGAAGCGCGATGCTGACACATTTGTTTGGTTTAAGCCAGAGCTGTCTCCAGGGCCCAGGAGGGATGGGCTTCTTGGCTTCCCCTCGCCTGCCCCCCAGGTGAGACCCATGGCCGCAAATGGCCCTTTCTTGGCAAGACAGTTTAATGGCGTGGGGCATGAAAGGGATATGGCTGCATAATTCTTGTTAATAAATGTCTTTAGTTACCTCATGTTAATTATTCACTAAGCAGAGGCAGTTGTAACTTGGAGCTCTGGTTTGAATGCTCCTTGAGCTTTTTCTTTCTCCCTTCCCTCCCCCCTCCACCCCCTCCCCACCCCTCTGGACAGCTCTTCTCCAAAGAAGAGAGCCCAGACCATTGTCTGGCTCCAGAGAGAACCAGCAGCTATTACAGCTGGACAGGATGCCAGAGATCACAGAGTCGGGTGATTTCCAAACCACTTTGAGGAGTCTGAGGGTTTTCATGCTCAGCCTCTGGGATGGGATGGCATGGCTTGGTGGGCAAGGCCCCTGCCTCTCTGGTTCAGCTCCTGTGCCCTCATCCCGGTTCTCTTTGTACGTGTGCAATTTCGGGAGCAGGTTTTGTAAGGAGAAAAAGATTGGAATCCTGGAAAGTTCTAAAAACCACTGATGCAAATCAGGCCTCTCATTTACAGGTGAGGATGCTGAAGTCCAGAGAGGTGGAGTGATTTTCCTGGGTTGCACAGCTTCTTAGTAAGGGAGTCTGGACTAGGAGGCCTGTCCTCTCCTTGTTGCATGGCTTGGGATGGAGAGAGGAACCCAGAGAAGGGAGAGAAGGTGGGAAGGAGGAAGGCAGTCAGATGTCCCTGTCTCTCTTCTGGCATGCAGAGCAAGATGGCTTCTTGAAACACCTCTTTGGCTACAGGCAGTGGTGTCTTAGTGTGCTTGCTGAGAACAAACGTGACCTGGCGCTGTGATCTGTCTAATTACTGAACGAACACAGGCAGTGCCTGCTCTTGAGGCTTCAGGGTTTGTGGCGTCAGACCTGAGCTGGCTGCCAGTTTCACTGTGAATGAAGTTCTATTTAAAAAAAAATGTATTGCTACTTTGGGGGTGGATTTCTGAGAAATATTTATGAAAATGGACACCAATTTTACCATATTTCCCAGTAGAATGAATTTAGTCTTTGAGATGGAGTTATATTTAGGTCTATTGAGTTAGGGTAAGTTTTACAGTAAAAAGTTAGATGTAAATAAAAATGTTCAGTATATTTTTGAAATCATTGCCTTTGTTACTCTTATTAAAACAAAACAGAATTTTCAAGATTTAATAGAATTCTGTGGTTAGAGACTCTGGAAACTCACCTCTGCTCCTTGATAGCTGTGTGTGTTAAGTCACTTCAGTCGTGTCTGACTCTTTGCGACCTCATGGACTGTAGCCCACCAGGCTCCTCTTTCCATGGGATTTTCCAGGCAAGAATACTGGAGTGGGTTGGCATTTCTTTCTTCAGGGGATCTTCCTGACCCAGGGATTCAGCCCGGGTCTCTTACATCTCCTACTGGGGTGCGGATTCTTAACCACCAGTGCCATTTGGGAAACCTCTGGATAGCTGTGTGACGTTGAGCAGATCACTTAACCTCTCTGAGCCTTGAACATCCCCCTCTGTAAAATAGTGATAACAATAATTTCCCTTGTGCACACTAACTGTGTTAATACATAAAGCCTTTATAACAGCACCCAGTGGGATTCACTGTGCTTCATGAATCTCTCAACAATTTTAGAAGATTCTTGGTCTATTTTTAAAATATTGTCTCTTCCCCATTCCACTGGGCCTTTTCCAAGACTCATAGCATGCCTTTTATGTTTCCATTTCTTTGTCTTTAGAAGGTCTTCTGGATAATGTCTTTGGTTCCATCCTTCAGCTCACTGAGATTCTGATGTACTCCATCCAATATGCTTTGTAACCCATTTGTGATGGAGACCACTCACTGTATGCAATAAATCATTCTCTCCTTCTTTTGTGTTAATAGGACTGTGGTTGGACAGCTGCCTCCTCAACACTGTGGCATTTCCCAGACAGCTTAGCAGTTGGTGTGGCTGGGTCATTAAGCTACGTTCAGTTGATGTCAGTGGATGTGGTGTGGACAAGGGGCATGTCTCTTTCACAGCCTGTCTCCTCTTTGTAAGACGAAAAGTGTGTAAAGCTCCACAGTGCATAAACTCATGACTTACAATGGGATTAGTTAAAAAATGGAGGGAAAAGCATTTTGACCCTTTATAGCAGTTCAGCCTTGTCACAATACCTAAGCATGTAATCATTTTTCAAGTTGTTCGTTTTTTGCGGGGAGGAGGTATTTTATAGAAGTAATAGTTTAAAAAGGATTGGAAGAAAAAACTATTCTGTCATCTGTGCCCGTGACCAGATGATGTTAATGTCTTAGGGGATGGCTGAGAAGCAAGATGGAGGGGACCTGTGACCCTGAATAACTACATGGAGCAGAGCTGCCTCCCAACATGAAATGCTCAACTCAGTCTATGACATCAGAGCAAAATGCACCCTCCTCTTTTTTAATGGATTGAATTATTGTCAGATCTCTTCCTGTGGCTGTTGAGCCTTACCCAGTGCATGCCCATCATGTTTTTCATTCTAGTGAGTCTACATTTAACTTCTTGAAATTATGTTTCGTTCTTTTTCCAAATCTCTTTGTTTTTTTTTTTTTTTTTTTAAATAGGTTCTCATTCCTTGATCATGTTTGAAAGTGTCTGTTGTCTTTTAATCTTTCAACATTTGCTGAAATAAAGTCTTCAGCATCAAGATACAGCAGATACAAACTTTCAGACAGAGGTGAAATATCACCAGATGCAGATACTCATCAGGAATTTCTGAGAACTTGTTCTGCAACACTTAGATTCTTTCAACTACTTAAATGTTATTTATTTATTGTTGGCTGCGCGCGGGCTTTCGGTAGTTGCAGCAGTGGGTTGCTCTCGAGTGGTGGAGCTCAGGCTTCTCACTGCAGCGGCTTCTCTCGTGGTGGAGCACAGGCTCTAGGGCCTGTGGGCTCAGTAGCTGTGGCCCTCGGGCTCCAGAGTGCGGGCTTAGTAGTTGTGACGCACAGGCTTAGTTGCCTTACAGCATGTGGAATCTTCTCCGTGGCACATGGACTCTTTCCCATGGATCGAGCCCATGTCTCCTGCATTGGCAAGCAGATTCTTAACCACTGGACCACCAGGGAAGTCCTCTTTCAACTACTTCAAGAATAGGAAAGGATTCAGAGAGATGGCGAGAAAAGGTTTCTATGACAAAGAGCTCTTTAGAAAAATCAATACTGAAGGCTCCATTTTCTGTTCACACCAGAGAGGATCCTGCATCAAAATCGGTGGCGAGCGGAAAAAGGCCACCTGTGGGGACAGCGGATGTCCAGGTAGACTCTGGCTAATCCACGTAAACATTGATTGAAGATCTCTTTGTTTCTCTCTCCTTGAATTGGCTGAGATGGAACATCATCAAAACAGTCGGTATTTGTTTTCTGGGGCTTCCATAAAAGAGCACAACAAACTGGTACCTTAAAACCACAGAAATTTGTTGCTTCATAGTTCTGGAGACTGAAAGTCCAAATTCAAGGTGTCAGCAGAGCCACATGCTCCCTGAAGGCTCTAAAGGCAGATTTTCTTTGTTTCTTCCAGCTTCTTGGAGCCCCAAATGTTCCTTGACTTATGGCGACAGGACTCCAACTTCTGCCTTCCTGTCTTCAGGTTCCTTGGTGTCTGTGTCTTCATGTCTTTCTTCTCTGTGCATGTGTCTGTGTCCAGATTTCCTCTTCTTACAAGGATCCCAGTCATGTTGGATTAGGGGCCCACCTACTTTGGTACAGTCTCGACTAAACTACTTACGTCTGCGACAACCCTATTTCCAAGTAGGGTCACCTCTGATGCTGGGTGTTAAGGCTTCAATATATCTTTTGAAGACACAATTCCACCCATCGCACAGAGAGGAAAAGTAGAGGGGGTGGAGGATGAGAATTCCACAAGAAGGATGAGAAATCCATCATCTTTGTTCTGCTTCCCATAACCCCTGCTCCTCTGCTCAGCTGGTCCAGTTCCCTAGTGACTCAATGAAGTTTCAGTGTAAACTTTCTCCTTCAAAAACTCCTGACCCTCCCACTCCTGCCTGATTCTTGTGCCCCATTGCTGCAGACTGCCTTCCCTCCCTCATCTGCCTCCCATCACACCCCTGGTCTCCCTACCCAGTTCCTGCTCACCTTCCTTGCTCAGCTGGCCATGCAGACAAAGTCACAGCCCTGACCCTCCTTCCCCTCCTGCAGCATACAGACCTTTTCCTCTCAGGCTGTGTTCCCAGCACACAGTGAGCCTCCCAGCTCCAGAAGCCTTGCCCCAGAGTCCCCTTCCTCCCTGACCTCCCCGATCAAACCATCTGCTGGATGCCGAGCCTTGGCCATCTGCTGGAGAACCACTTCCGCATCTCAGAGCTTAGCATCCCGGGTGAGGAAGTTCTCACTGTAGACCTTGAGACGGTCAGTATTTTTCCTCCAGGGCTGGTGTGGCATGATACACATTTATCAACACACGGGGACCAGGGCTTTTAAAGGGGGAGGACAGAGCTGGAGAAACAACGTTAGGAAATCTGTGTGTGAATGAGCCTCAGCGGAAAACCAGAGATCAAACACAAAATTCACGTTTTTGTTTTTATCCCCTAAACCTGTGAGCCAGTCTGAATTTTTCTTTTTTTCATCTGAACACATTGTCCAGATATATCTCGACCCATCCCTCTCTTGAAGGAATGCAGCCAACAGCTCCTTCCTCCCAATAAAGCAGTTCTCTAAATCAAAACCAACTTTAAAAAAAAGTGATTCACAGTTGACTGAAATAAAGTCTTCAGCATCAAGATACAGCAGATACAAACTTTCAGACAGAGGTGAAATATCACCAGATGCAGATACTCATCAGGAATTTCTGAGAACTTGTTCTGCAACACTTAGATTCTTTCAACTACTTAAATGTTATTTATTTATTGTTGGCTGCGCGCGGGCTTTCGGTAGTTGCAGCAGTGGGTTGCTCTCGAGTGGTGGAGCTCAGGCTTCTCACTGCAGCGGCTTCTCTCGTGGTGGAGCACAGGCTCTAGGGCCTGTGGGCTCAGTAGCTGTGGCCCTCGGGCTCCAGAGTGCGGGCTTAGTAGTTGTGACGCACAGGCTTAGTTGCCTTACAGCATGTGGAATCTTCTCCGTGGCACATGGACTCTTTCCCATGGATCGAGCCCATGTCTCCTGCATTGGCAAGCAGATTCTTAACCACTGGACCACCAGGGAAGTCCTCTTTCAACTACTTCAAGAATAGGAAAGGATTCAGAGAGATGGCGAGAAAAGGTTTCTATGACAAAGAGCTCTTTAGAAAAATCAATACTGAAGGCTCCATTTTCTGTTCACACCAGAGAGGATCCTGCATCAAAATCGGTGGCGAGCGGAAAAAGGCCACCTGTGGGGACAGCGGATGTCCAGGTAGACTCTGGCTAATCCACGTAAACATTGATTGAAGATCTCTTTGTTTCTCTCTCCTTGAATTGGCTGAGATGGAACATCATCAAAACAGTCGGTATTTGTTTTCTGGGGCTTCCATAAAAGAGCACAACAAACTGGTACCTTAAAACCACAGAAATTTGTTGCTTCATAGTTCTGGAGACTGAAAGTCCAAATTCAAGGTGTCAGCAGAGCCACATGCTCCCTGAAGGCTCTAAAGGCAGATTTTCTTTGTTTCTTCCAGCTTCTTGGAGCCCCAAATGTTCCTTGACTTATGGCGACAGGACTCCAACTTCTGCCTTCCTGTCTTCAGGTTCCTTGGTGTCTGTGTCTTCATGTCTTTCTTCTCTGTGCATGTGTCTGTGTCCAGATTTCCTCTTCTTACAAGGATCCCAGTCATGTTGGATTAGGGGCCCACCTACTTTGGTACAGTCTCGACTAAACTACTTACGTCTGCGACAACCCTATTTCCAAGTAGGGTCACCTCTGATGCTGGGTGTTAAGGCTTCAATATATCTTTTGAAGACACAATTCCACCCATCGCACAGAGAGGAAAAGTAGAGGGGGTGGAGGATGAGAATTCCACAAGAAGGATGAGAAATCCATCATCTTTGTTCTGCTTCCCATAACCCCTGCTCCTCTGCTCAGCTGGTCCAGTTCCCTAGTGACTCAATGAAGTTTCAGTGTAAACTTTCTCCTTCAAAAACTCCTGACCCTCCCACTCCTGCCTGATTCTTGTGCCCCATTGCTGCAGACTGCCTTCCCTCCCTCATCTGCCTCCCATCACACCCCTGGTCTCCCTACCCAGTTCCTGCTCACCTTCCTTGCTCAGCTGGCCATGCAGACAAAGTCACAGCCCTGACCCTCCTTCCCCTCCTGCAGCATACAGACCTTTTCCTCTCAGGCTGTGTTCCCAGCACACAGTGAGCCTCCCAGCTCCAGAAGCCTTGCCCCAGAGTCCCCTTCCTCCCTGACCTCCCCGATCAAACCATCTGCTGGATGCCGAGCCTTGGCCATCTGCTGGAGAACCACTTCCGCATCTCAGAGCTTAGCATCCCGGGTGAGGAAGTTCTCACTGTAGACCTTGAGACGGTCAGTATTTTTCCTCCAGGGCTGGTGTGGCATGATACACATTTATCAACACACGGGGACCAGGGCTTTTAAAGGGGGAGGACAGAGCTGGAGAAACAACGTTAGGAAATCTGTGTGTGAATGAGCCTCAGCGGAAAACCAGAGATCAAACACAAAATTCACGTTTTTGTTTTTATCCCCTAAACCTGTGAGCCAGTCTGAATTTTTCTTTTTTTCATCTGAACACATTGTCCAGATATATCTTGACCCATCCCTCTCTTGAAGGAATGCAGCCAACAGCTCCTTCCTCCCAATAAAGCAGTTCTCTAAATCAAAACCAACTTTAAAAAAAAGTGATTCACAGTTGAAAGAACCATTTTAAGATGCTACAAAAAAGCCATTCAGACACGAGGCTGTCCTTCTTATCTGCGCTAATGAAGCTGTGGTTTAAAATTTTGGAAAAGTTCTTGGACAATTCTGCACCACTGTAGGGACATCCGGATGCATGTGTGTGTGCTAAGTTGTGTCAGTCATGTCCGACTCTGCAACCCCACAGACTGTAGCCCACCAGGCTCCTCTGTCCTTGGGATTCTCCAGACAAGAATATTGGAGTGGGTTGCCGTGCCCTCCTCCAGGGGATCTTTCCTGACCCAGGGATCAAACCTCTTATGTCTCCTGCATTGGCAGGAGGGTTCTTTATCGCTGAGCCTCTGGGAAGCCCGGGGACTTCCAGATAGGGCCATTCAAAGTAGAGTTTTGTAACAATATTTTCAGTCTGTAACAGAAATCTCCTGGAAAACTGATTCTTTGCTTGGAACAAATTATACAGTATGAGACAATATATGTGTGCCTTGGAGAAGGGCATGGCAACCCACTCCAGTATTCTTGCCTGGAGAATCCCATGGACAGAGGAGCCTGGTGGGCTACAGTCCGTGGGGTCACAGTGTCAGACACAACTGAGCAACTAAGCACAGCACGGCACAGCACATGTGTGTGCCTAGACTAATGTTTTGGCTTGAAACATATGGCCAGTGTGGATTCAGGGGCAGGTTGGTAGCTGGGAAGGTAGGGTTGACTGGTTCTGCAGGGGTTTGTCGCTTGGGCATCCATCTGCCTCCCTCTTCCCCCCAGTGGCAGCCGGATGTCCCTCTGGGAAGCCTCCCACCTGCATGGCCTGTCTACCCCACATTTTGTTTGGAGCTCCACGGCTAGTCCTGTGTGGAGTAAGCCAGTCCAGGACACCCCATCTCCCTTGCTTCAGCTTGTTGGCCCACAGTGCTCCTTTGTCCACAGGGACTGGTACCAAGAGCTCAGGGAGTATGAAAATCATTCCCTTTATGGGATGCAATTCTCACCTGTGGCTGTGAATGAGGAAGCACAGAGCCCCTGTTCCTACTGCCAACAGCCACTTTACCATTAGGACAGAAATACATCTGAGGATAAACTTGATCTGGGCAAAAATGAAAAAAAATAAATGCAGGGGATCTTGTGGCGGGAATGCAAGTAGAGAGAAACAGACAGTAAATATAAATAAACGCAGATGCACGCAAATAAATTAACCAGGGTCATGCGATGGTGGTGACCAGGGGATGAGACCACGGCTGTGACTGGATGGGCAGAGAAGCCTGTATCACAGGCCTACCATGAAGGCTTGGAGCTAAACAAGAGGCATTTCATGCTGTTGGGGGAACTTCCCATGTGCCTTTGCAGCAGACTTCAGCATCAAATACGTACAGGCCAATTTCTTGATTGTGACCCGAGGACCTGTCTGATCCCTCACAACCCTCCTGGTCTCGAGTACCAAAATTCTGCGTGGTGTCTTGTTCCCTTCTGTGGACAGACTTTTCAGCTTTTGCAGTTTATCACAGAGGAGCATATGCACTAAAGACAGAAAGGCCCCTGCCTCACACTTAGATGGTGTGAGCTGGAAAAGAGGGAAAGACACATCCGTCTCACAGCTTCTGCTCACAGGCCTGCCCAGGAATGTGGTCTGGATGGCAGGCTTTCCACTGTGTGTGGGGCTGGGGGAGCGGCGATGCTATGGTGGCCCCACACCACCTGCTGCCGTCACACCATGGGGAAGGCCCAGTCTTCGCAAGAAGGTCAAGGAACCCTAGAGAAAAGTGATGGATGAAGGCAAGGATGGTGAGAGAAATATGAAAGGAATCAAGACTATTTCTGTAGAAGAGGAGCAGAAAAGGAGACAACTCCCATAGTAGCCAGACTGGGAGACCTTGTCTCTTTTCTGTTTGCTTATCTGGAAAATGAAGCGGATAAACGGTCATCCACACAGTGGTTTTCAGCCCCAAACTCTGTGATCCTGGGACTAATGTCCAGGTGTATGAAAAATATTTATGTACAAGGTGGTGGCTGCATTCCTGACTCCGTTGCAACAGAAGAAAGAAAAAAAAAAGACCGTTGGCCAAATTTCTTGACCTTGAGAGTTGTTGCAATAGTGGAAGAAAATGGAGTTTTTAAATCCCAATTCCCAGAAATATATCAGAAAATGATACCTTGTTATTTTTCTGGGATGGAATAATCCCAAGAATCCACTCCCTAAAAGTGTGAATTTGAATTGCCTGGAGGTTAATATGCTAAAATGTAAATACAGTGTCCTAACCCTTGGACTGCAAGGAGATCGAACCAGTCCATTCTGAAGGAGATCAGCCCTGGGATTTCTTTGGAAGGAATGATGCTAAAGCTGAAACGCCAGTACTTTGGCCACCTCATGCGAAGAGTTGACTCATTGGAAAAGACTTTGATGCTGGGAGGGATTGGGGGCAGGAGGAGAAGGGGATGACAGAGGGAGATGGCATCACGGACTCGATGGACGTGAGTCTGAGTGAATTCCGGGAGATGGTGATGGACAGGGAGGCCTGGCGTGCTGCGATTCATGGGGTTGCAAAGAGTCGGACATGATTGAGCGACTGAATTGAACTGAAGTTCATAAAAAAATTTCTTGCACAGTAACAGGGAGGTCTGAGATGACTTCTCTTAACATATTCGCTGTGCATTTTAAAAGCATTGAAGCTGTGAATCCGTCTTCAAAGGGGGTGTCCTCCAAGCGGAGCAAGTGGGGTTTGTGATGCTGAGATGAGCAAAGATGAAGACTGGGGAGCATTAGAGTTTCTTTCTTTTACTAAAACAATGAGTTTAAAGGGTGTGGGAAAGAGTTAATGACCCACAAGATGTCCAAGTCCTAATCCCAGGGGTGTGTGAATATTTCAGGTGGCTAAAGAGATTCTGTAGGGCTTCCCAGGTGGCCCTGGTGGCAAAGAACCTGCCTGCCAATGCAGGAGACGTAAGAGTCTCAGGTTTGATGCCTAGATTGGGAAGATCTCCTGGAGGAGGGCATGGCAACCCATTCCAATATTCTTGCCTGGAGAATCTTATGCACAGAGGCTACAGTCCATGGGGTCCCAAACAGTCAGACATGACTGAAGTGAGTTCACACATATGCACACAAAGAGATTCTGCAGAGGAGTCTCAGATGAGAAGTTTGTCCTGGGTCACTCAGATGGACCTGGTATAATCCCAGGGTTCCTTAAAAGATGGAAGAGAGTGCCAGGAGGGTCAGAAAAGGAGACATGAGGATGGAAACAGAGGTTGGAGGGGTGTAACTGCTGGAAGGGGCATAATCTGAGGATTCAGGAGTCCCCGACCTAGAAAGGACAAGCAAATAGATTCTCCCTTAGAGCTGCTGGAGGCAGTGTGATCCCCTGACCCTTCTCTTGGCCCAGGAAAACCCATTCTGGACTGCTGACCTCCAAATGTATGTAAGATAATACTTCTTGGCTGTCTTAAGCCACTTAGTGAATAATAATTTGTTACAGCAGCCAGAGGAGACTCATACAAAGAGAGAAACCATGATGGATTGATGTAAGAAAACAAAATGGGGAAAAAAAATGCTTAAGTAAAGGAGCAAGAGAGGGAAGATAGATGGAACCGGAGACAAGGAGCTGGGCTTGTGAGGGGGAAGGGCTGGGCCCTGGAGGCCGCTCTGTCCTGGGGGCCTGAGGTAGGGAGGACACGGGTTCAGAGCATTGCGGTGAGGGGAGCGGGAGGGTGCTGAGCCCAAAGACAGCCAGGCCATCTTCTGCCTCCCTATCTCAGCCTGCATTCCTGGAGAGCAGAGCTGAGACAGGTGTCAGGGTGAGTGGTTACGCTGAGAGTGAAGGATGGGAGCGAGAGAGGAGCAAACAGAGAAGGAGCGGGAGGTGAGCTGGGATGCGGTACTGAGGCTGTTACCCGCAGAGAGCCCACTGCCCAATCCTGACTAGGGCACCAGCTCCTGGGGAAAGAGCTTTACTGTAGGTCAACTCTAGGCAAGGAGTCAGGAAGCAGGGCTTGAATCCATCTCCAGATCCAGAGTTTGGGATGAAATCTAAGGGACTGGGGGAAATTTCAAACTTGGAAGTGAAGTCATGCGTTAGAATCGTTTCGCCTGGCATCACTAATCAAGGTTGCTTTAAGACTTGCATGTTCTCCAAGGGGTGTGTGTGTGTGTGTGTGCCAACTCTTTTGTGACCACGTGGACTGTAATCCTCCAGGCTCCTCTGCCCATGGGATCCTCCAGGTAAGAACACTGGAGTGGGTTGGCATGCCCTCCTCCAGGGATGGAACCCGCATCTCCTGCATTGTAGACAGATTATTGAAGAGCCACCTGGGAAGTGGGTCCAAGGGTCCCTAAGCAGCCTAATCAGGAAGACTGGGATCAGCTGGGTCTAATTTGGGCTGAACCAGTTAGGACTGGATAGGACCACTGGCCTTTCCACTGGCCACGCGCGAGTGTCTGGTGCCTGTGCAGGAGGAGTCTCACCCCTACAGACAATCAGCTTTCCCCATGCCTCCCAGGGATCTGCCCCCTTAAATACTGCTGTCCCTGGCATAAAGATTTACTGAGCAGGGCTTCACCCATTAAAACAAGACCCAGTTTACCCATCAGGAAGCTTCTGTAAGCCTCTTATCCTCCATCAGAGGGCAGACAGACTGAAAATCACAATCACAGAAAACTAACCAATCTGATCACATGGACCACAGCCTTGTCTAACTCAATGAAACTATGAGCCATGCTGGGTAGGGCTACCCAAGACGGATTGGTCATGGTGAAGAGTTCTGATAAAACGTGGTCTACTGGAGAAGGGAATGGCAAACCACTTCAGTATTCTTGCCTTGAGAACCCCATGAACAGTACTAAAAGGCAAAAAGATAGGACAATGAAAGATGAACTCCCCAGGTTGGTATGTGCCCAGTATGCTACTGGAGATCAGTGGAGAAATAACTCCAGAAAGAATGAAGAGATGGAGCCAAAGCAAAAACAACAGCCAGTTGTGGATGTGACTGGTGATGAAAGTAAAGTCTGATGCTGTAAAGAGCAATATCGCATAGGAACCTGGAATGTTAGGTCCATGATCAATGCAAATTGAAAGTGGTCAAACAGGAGATGGCAAGAGTGAACTTCGACATTTTAGGAATTAGCGAATTAAAATGGACTGGAATGGGTGAATTTAACTCAGATGACCATTATATCTACTACTGTGGGCAAAAATCCCTTAGAAGAAATGGAGTAGTCATCATAGTCAACAAAAGAGTCCAAAATGCAGTACTTGGATGCAATCTCAAAAATGACAGAATGATCTCTGTTTCCAAAGGAAACCATTCAATATCACAGTAATCTAAGGCTATGCCCTGACCAATAATGCTGAAGAAGCTGAAGTTGAATGGTTCTATGAAGACCTGCAAGACCTTCTAGAACTAAACCCCCCAAAAATGTCCTTTTCATTATAGGGGACTGGAATGTAAAAGTAGGAAGTCAAGAAATACCTGGAGTAACAGGCAAATTTGACCTTGGAGTACAGAATGAAGGCTAATAGAGTTTTGCTAAGAGAACACATTGGTCATAGCAAACACCCTCTTCCAACAACACAAGAGAAGACTCTACACATGGACATCACCAGATGGTCAATACCGAAATCAGATTGATTATATTGTTTGCAGCCAAAGATGGAGAAGCTGTATACAGTCAGCAAAAATAAGACCGGGAGCTGACTGTGGCTCAGTTCATGAACTCCTTATTGCCAAATTCAGACTTAAATTGAAGAAAGTAGGGAAAACCACTAGACCATTCAGGCATGACCTAAATCAAATCCCTTACAACTATACAGTGCAAGTGATGAATAGATTCAAGGGATTAGATCTGATAGAAAGAGTGCCTGAAGAACTATGGATGGAGGTTCATGACATTGTACAAGATGCAGAGATCAAGACAATCCTCAAGAAAAAGAAAAGCAAAAAGGCAAAATGGTTGTCTGAGGAGGCTTTATAAATAGCTGTGAAAAGAAGAGAAAGGCAAAGGAGAAAAGGAAAGATGTACCCATTTGAATACAGAGTTTCAAAGAATAGCACGGAGAGATAAGAAAGCCTTCTTCAGTGATCAGCACAAAGAAATAGAGGAAAACAATAGAATGGGAAAGACTAGAGATCTCTTCAAGAAAATTGGAGATACCAAGGGAATATTTCATGCAAAGATGGCTCAATAAAGGACAGAAATGGAATGGACCTAACAGAAGCAAAATATATTAAGAAGAGGTGGCAAGAATACACAGAACTGTATGAAAAAGATCTTCACGACCCAGATAATCACAATGGTGTGATCAGTCACCTAGAGCCAGACATCCTGGAATGTGAAGTCAAGTGGGCCTTAGGAAGCATCACTACGAACAAAGCTAGTGGAGGTGATGGACTTCCAGTTGAGTTATTTCAAATCCTGAAAGATGATGCTGTGAAAGTGCTGCACTCAGTATGCCAGCAAGTTTGAAAAACTCAGCAGTGGCCACAAGACTGGAAAAAGTCAGTTTTCATTCCAATTCCAAAGAAAGGCAATGCCAAAGAATGTTCAAACTACTGCACAATTTCATCTTACACACTCGCAAAGTAATGCTCAAATCTCCAAGTCAGGCTTCAACAGTATGTGAACTATGAACTTCCAGATGTTCAAACTGGATTTTGAAAAGGCAGAGGAACCAGAGATCAAATTGCCATCTGTTGGATCATCAAAAAGCAAGAGATTTCCAGAAAAAAATATCTACTTCTGCTTTATTGAATATGCCAATGCCTTTGACTGTATGGATCACAACAAACTGTGGAAAATTCTGAAAGAGATGGGAATATCAGACCACCTGATCTGCCTCCTGAGAAATTTGTATGCAGGTCAAGAAGCAACAGTTAGAACTGGACGTGGAACAAAAGACTGGTTCCAAATTGGGAAAAGAGTACATCAAGGCTGTATATTGTCATACTGCTTATTTAACTTGTATGCAGAGTACATCATAAGAGACGCTGGGCTGGATGAAACACAAGCTGGAATCAAGATTGCCAGGAGAAATATCAATAACCTCAGATATGCAGATGACACCACCTTTATGGCAGAAAGCAAAGAACTAAAGAACCTCTTGATGAAAGTGAAAGAGGAGAGTGAAAAAGCTGGCTTAAAACTCACCATTTAGAAAACTAAGATCATGGCATCTGGTCCCATCACTTCATGGCAAATATATGGGGAAACAATGGAAACAGTGACAGACTTTATTTTTTGGGCTCCAAAATCACTGCAGATGGTGACTGCTGCCATGAAATTAAAAGATGCTTGCTCTATGGAAGAAAAGCTATGACCAACCTAGACAGCATATTGAAAAGCAGAGACATTACTTTGACAACAAAGGTCCTCTAGTCAAGGCTATGCTTTTTCCAGTAGTCATGTATGGATGTGAGAGTTGGACTATAAAGAAAGCTGAGCACTGAAGAATTGATGCGTTTGAACTGTGGTGTTAGAGAAGACTCTTGAGAGTCCCTTGGCCTGCAAGGAGATCCAACCAGTCTATCCTAAAGGAAATCAATCCTGATTTCATTGAAATTCCATTTCATCCCAATTCATTGGAAGGACTGATGCTGAAGCTGAAACTCCAATACTTTGGCCACCTGATACGAAGAACTGACTCATTTGAAAAGATCCTGATGCTGGGGAACATTGAAGGCGGGAGGAAAAGGGGATGACAGAGGATTAGATGGTTGGATAGTATCAACGACTCATTGGAAATGAGTTTGAGTAAACTCTGGGAGTTGGTGATGAACAGGGAGCCTGGGATGCTGCAGTCCATGGGGTTACAAAGAGTCAGACATGACTGAGTAACTGAACTGAACCGTCCCTGGTGTTCTAGAAGGTCAGTTTCAAGTCTGTTCTGTCCATGCGCTGGGCTGCTTTGTGAATAAAACCCTCTTTGCTGCAAACATGGGTGTCTCAGCGTTAGGTTTGTTGCATGTTAGGAGAACGAACCTGGTTCAGAAGCTAATGGGCTGGTCTGGCCAGTCCACAGACACTACTTGTGCTGCTGGAAGCTGAATTTCCATCTCGAAGGATTCCTGACTTCACAAAAGGCAGTGGTGGCAATGCTTCTACTTACTTCCGTTCTAGAGATGGAGGGTCCTTGGCTCTGTGGCGTCCTGGAGATGCGGGTTTCTGTCTCATAGAGGAGCGGTGCTGTCTCTGTAATGTCTAATAACCTGAGTCTTAATTACAGCAACAAGCTGTTGAAGGAGACAAAACCAGCTGAAGTCAGAGCTGTTTCAAGGGGGCCACCGACTCGCCATCCTGACCAGGGCAGTGGCAGCAGCCAGGCCGCAGGGGCCCTGCTTTCGGCCTGAGCAGCCTCTGCAGGCCCTTCTACTCCATAGGCTTATTCTTATTAACCAGCTGCCCCTTCCACCTGCATCTCACTGTTGGTGACTGTCAAACCATCAGGTGGACAGCTGCCCTGAGAATCTGAGTGCTGCGTGGAGACTGAAGGCCATTTGGAGGGAGGTCTCCCCCGACTTGGTCACAGAGCACAAGGAGACCGAGAGGAGTGGCGCCAGGAGGTAGGTGGGCTCTAATGACCATCCACCTTCTGGTTGCTGGCAGTCAGTGTGTGAGGCCAGGGTCTGGGCGTTGCTACTCGGTGTTGCCTCCATGGGCACCTGCGGCTCTCCCAGTCTTACTCTGTGTCCCCCTGGCTCTGTTCTTCCCGGGTTCTTGTACGACTCGAGCGACGGGCATGCCATTGGCTTCACATGCCCACCGGTGTTACAGGAACAGCCTTGGTCACACTTCAAATTCGGATCCTAGAAGCCCATGTGGACGCCCTGCCCCTTCTCACGCACTGTGGCATTTTTTACTCTTCATCCTGGTTCATCCATTCCATTCACTCTTTTCTGTGCAATAACCCATCCTCTGATTCATGATGGGCATTATCTGGAGGGGGTGCCTTGCCCCTGTGACTTTGGTTCCCAGTTCAGTGATGTTTGTTCTGGGAGGGGTCTTTCTCTAATCCTGTTTCATTTGTGAGATCTGGCATTTTATAAACATATGCCCATGAACAAGAAAGTCCCCTGGCGGGTGCGGGCACTTCAGCTCCTGGGCGGGAGGATCTTGCTCGACTCTTCTGTGACCTTCTTGCATCACTAGTATCAGGACCCAGCATGGCTGCTTCTCACTTGGTCTGGATGTGAAAGCCGCCCAACCCCAGCCTGTAGGGTTCCCCAGGAACCCTGGTCAGACGCCACCCAGGCCACCTGCCCCCTCGCTCGCTCATGGTACCTGCCGTCTTGTCTACTACTTGGGTTGGCTGGCTTGTTGCCCTGTGAGGTCACTTGCCTGGTAGATGTCAGTCTCTGTGTGTGTCCTGTCCTCCAGACACAGCTCATCCAGCAGGGGGTTAGCAGAGATGCAGGGGGAGGGGTGGTGGTGTGGAGCCCAGCACTAGAATCTGAACAGCTGGGGCGGGTATTGTGGCTTTGCTACATTCTAAACTTCTCCTTTCCACATCTTGGATGTGGAGAGCGGACCTGGCCAACCTCGCAGCTGCATCGAAACAGTTGTGAGAATCTAAATCTGAGTTGTACTCAGAATACTAGGTGTTCCTGGCAGCCGAGGAGGCAGTGAGAGAATGTTCCTAACACTTTGTTCTAGCAGCTTCCAGCCGCCAGGAAGAGAAGGGAAGCCTGCAGAAGCACAGGCTTGAGCTAGTGGAAGAGGATGGAGGCAGTGGTGGAGACCCTGCTCCGTCCTCCCAGCGTTGGCAGGCGGAGCGCCTGCTGTGTGGTCTGGCCCTGGGCCTGGCTCCTCCCCGCCCTGCCCAGAGCAGGCCGCCTGTGAGGCTCGAGGGCACTCAGAGGGAACATAGCCTTCTCTCCTAACCGTCTTCCTCCTCTCTTCATGTAGAACATCATTTCCGCAGTAGTGGAAGCAACTCTTAGCTGTATGCATCTGGATTTTTGTGTCCAGAAAAAGAGAGTGGATGCTGGGACCTCAGTGACCTTCCAGGCTCTACACCCATCAAAGGTGCAAACTGTGCCAGGGCTGCTTCTGAAGATTCAGGGTGGCCGTGCCTAGTAGTGGTGAGCCCAGAACGTGGTCAGAGGAGCATGATGGAAGAGTCATGTGCTCTCAGGATGTGGGCCTCCACCCGCCGCTGGTCCCAGCTCAGACAGTTGGCAGCAGGCAGGACTGGGACAGAGGTCTTGGTTTCCTGCTGGCCATTCGGGGTGCTTTTCTGGCTTCTATTTGACCGAGAACACAAGGAGACAAGTGTCTGTCCCATTTTTAAAGCCAGGATAGAGCACAGTGACAGAAACACGACAGGGTTTCTGTGTCCCAAAGATTAGGGCTTCCAGGTAAAGTACAGAAAGTTTAACTTGCATTTCACATCATTGTTGAATGAATGTTTGGTGTAAGTATATCCCAAGTATGTGTTTAAGATAGACTTTTGGGCTTCCTTGGTGGCTCAGACAGTAAAAAATCCACCTGCAATGTAGGAGACCCGGGTTTGATCCCTGGGTCGGAAAGATCCCCTGGAGAGGGGAATGGCCACTCACTCCAGTATTCTTGCCTGGAGCACCCCATAGACAGAGGAGCCTGGTGGGCTACAGTACATGGGGTCACAAAGAGTCAGACTGAGAGACTAACAATTTTTACCTTTTTTGATGCTAAGCATTTACTGCTTATACGAAATTCCAGTGGAATGGCATGTCCTACACTTACATTTAGCTAAATCTGGCAACCCCACCAAAGAAGAAATTCACATTGAAAATGTTTATCAGACTGAATTATGGCTGCGCAGCCCTGTCCTGGGTCTGCACTTAGAGGCAGAGTCTGCGTCTTTTCTGGGAGTTCTTAGGACCACGGCTACATCTGGAGCTGTGCCAAACCTCCATGTGAGACCAGAGCATTTCAGTCACTTGTCCACAGTCCTGATGTTCACAGCCGGTAGACAAAATACTGAGATGTTTGGCAGGGCCGCCCGGCTGTCCCCTGGAAGTCTGGCATCTCACGGCCACAGGTTTCCAGCTCGCCCTGTGCTGGGACAGTGTCTTCCACTCAGTTCTCTGATCTGTGAGGCCCCTGCTCCCCCTGATCCTCTCCCACCAGACCTGGGCCGCGCTACTAGATTCTTCAAGGATGCAGCCGAAGTCTGGACGTGCTTTGCATTTTGTTCGTTTCTTGGCCCTGGACTCCCATGTATGTACAGTTGTTTTACTTCAGTCTGCTGATAAAGTTCAGGCTTCTCCAGACTTCTACTTAGTCTCTGTGATGTAGGAAGCCCAGAAAGAAAATCATGTTTTTTTTTTTGTTGTTCTCCCTCAGAGCACAATGAACTGACATAAATCCTTTCCGTGTGCTAACACTCTGACCCCAGTAAGAAGATGGATGAGAACAGTGATTTCAAACAGCACGGGAAGCCCGGAGCAGGTTAGAGCTTCTTCTGGGAAAAAGGCATTCATTGTTTCAACTGTTCATTCAGCCAACTTCACTGCCCCCTGTACAGGGCAGCAGTGGGATGCAGAAGCTGGAGACGTGGCCTCTGTGGCAGGTCTGCCTGGATCCTGTTCTCAGCTCTGTGACCAATTCATTAGTTGTATACCTGTGGAAGTTTAGTGGGCTCCATTTCTTCTGTGAAATAGGATTAATAGCATGTGGTCATTGTGAGGATTAAACGAGAATTCATGGACCTGCTTAAGGACGATGTCTGACATTTAGTAAGTACTTAACAATGTTAGCTGTTATAGCAGATACATAGCTGCTGTACAGATACTTGGATCTCGGAAAGGGCAGGCTCTTGTCTGTAGAGGTAAGATTCAGAGTTATTGCTTGGCAGAACCTTGTTCTGAGTCATGATATAAGAGACTTGTCCTGGGTCTCATAACTAGTCATGATCATCTCATTCTCTTTGGCTGGCTGGTGGTCTAGGAATGGCCCTGATACAGAGTTCTGGCCAAAGAGATACAAATGGGTACCTTCTTGCTGACACTCCTGGAAAATCTTGCTTTCCTGATTTAAAACCAAACAACAACAAAAACCAGAAGACCTTTTGGCCTGGAACACATTTATGAGGAACACATTTGGTGGTATAGCAGCCATTTTATGACTCTGAGGAACACATTTGGAGGTACAGCAGCCATTTTATGCCTCTGAGGTCACAGAATGAAGACAAAGGCTGTTTTGCTAAAGGTGATTTTTTTTTTTTTTAAAAAGAACCCAATTCTTGAAGGGTATATTTAAGTAACTCCATCAGATTACCTACCCCCAAACTTCTTACCAAATGAGAAAAATTAACATGTATTTTTCAAAGCCACCGTAACCAAATTACCACTTGTAGCTACATGGATTTTTTTTCATTGATACAGCCAAATTAAGACATGCAGTCTCTTTCTTCAATGAAGTCATAGCCAAACAAAGGGAAAAAGCATGCATGACGAAACAAACTAGCAAAGTGCTTTGTGCACACAGGAGAGGAAGAGCTCATGGGTGATGAGGGCGTCTTTTGGGGTTATAGAGAGTTCTGACCTCGTAAGGTAGACTCTTGAGGCCAGGGCATGGACCTCTGACCATCACCTGGTTCTCAAGACACCTTTCTAGAGAAAGGAGAAGTCCCCACCTACGTACAGTTGCCAACCTGGGCCTTGCATCTAACTTCTGAAATGGGAGCAGTCTCAGGGGACTGAGCCCTTAACCTGTGGGGCCTGTGCTGATCCTGAGGAGTTAGGGTCAGAGTTGAATTAACGATCAACAATTGGTGTCTGCAAGACTTGGGTGGGGGGCGGTTTTGTTGGGGAAAATCCCCATGCATTTGCTGTCACAAGTGTTGTGAGAAAAGGAAATACAAGTTTTGGGGATTGTTGTTTTTTGGTTGTTACCCTTGCTAGGAGAGCTGTGTGTGTTGGCTTGAGTTAAAGGTGGAGGACAAAATGATGGTGAGAGAGGAAAGGGACCGGCTGGAGACTGAAGACCTCACAGAAAGCCTCCTGGAGACAGGTGTGCGTGAAGAAACTGGCCAGAGAGCAGACACAAGGAGGAGTCGGGGGAGAGCGGAGCGGCTCATGGAGCGACAGCTTTGCGTGTGGCATGGGGTTCAGAACTGGCCTGCCCGGTACCAGGAAGACCCCTGAGTCCCTGAAACAGGAACACGATGATGGGGAAGAGTCATTTGCCAGATGTGGGCATAGCATTGACTAAAGTATCAAGCAGTCAAAAGATTTGCAGTCATGGAAAAAAGAATCTTCAAAAATCTTTAGAGGCGTAATGGGCCACTTGAAGTATCTGAGTCAGTCTGGGGCTCCAGTTTGCTGTCTTGTAATAGGTTCTTATCAAGTTTCTGCTGCAGATAACTGCAAAGTGTAAGCCTCGCTGGGGTAATGTCTTAGCTGCTGCTGCTGCTAAGTCGCTTCAGTCGTGTCCAACTCTGTGCGACCCCACAGACGGCAGCCCATTGGGCTCCGCCATCCCTGGGATTCTCCAGGCAAGAACACTGGAGTGGGTTGCCATTTCCTTCTCCAATGCATGAAAGTGAAAAGTAAAAGTGAAGTCGCTCAGTCATATCTGACTCAGTGACCCCATGGACTGCAGCCTGCCAGACTCGTCTGTCCATGGGAGTTTCCAGGCAAGAGTACTGGAGTGGGATGCCATTGCCTTCTCCAGTGTCTTAGCTACACCACTGATTTTTCTCACTCAACCAGGAAGTGGTTTCTGTGTCTTAGAGATGAGCTCCGTGCTCATTTTGATGTTGGATGTTGCCTCGCTACGTTGCAAGAGCTTGATGTTGCCTCGATACATTGGCCTGTCTCTAGAAAAAGCGAATCAACTGAAATGGAAAAGTTGGGCAGTTTGGCAGTTTGTGTAAGACTTTTTAAGTCTTAAAGAGTTAAGTGTGTGTCCTGCACTGATTGAGAGCTTTACGTGTGTTAGTCCTAAAGTCTTGTCTGACTGTTTGTGATGCCATGGACTGTAGCCCTCCAGGCTCCTCTGTGGAATCCTCCAGGCAAAATTTCTGGGGTGGGTAACCATTCCTTTTTTGAGGGGATCTTCCAGACCCAGGGATCGAACCCAGGTCTCCTGCATTGCAGGCAGATTCTTTACCATCTGAGCCAAATTAAGTCGATTCTGAGAAAGTCTAATGAGGTTGATACTAGCCCCATTTAACAGATGAGGAAGCTGAGGCTCAAAGAGGTTTGGAATCACAGGTTAGGGTGTATCACAGGGCTATTAAATCCATGCCACAGAACCTGTGATCTTCACTACACTGTGCTGCTTCTCTGTTTTTACGCGAAACTGCCAAAAACTAGGACAGAGTCGCCAGGGCATGTGACAGCCACTTCATAGTCTGGATGCTTCCCCGGGGATTAAAGAGAACACTGCATAGAAAAATATCCCCCTGCCTCCACCATCCTGCTCTTTCTAGGGCAGCACTGGGCTTCAACTGTGACCTGGGGGGCCATGTGGAGTGAACAGAGCCAGGCTGTGTGGACACTCTAAGAAAACCCGTGTAACCTTCCTGAAACAAACAAACAACTAACTGGGGGAAAGGCACAGATCCCAAAGGGACATTGCGTAACATTTACGAGCATTTTCTCAAACAATAAAAAGGTCTAACTGGCGCTTAAGCTTTTTGCAAGTGAATGTAAATTGCATCTCCAAGTACTGTTGAATATCGAATTTGACATTCAAATAATCTCTGAAACGTTTAGAGTCAGTGGGGGATTGTTTAATGAGAGAGAAGAGAGGGAAATGGCTTGTGGGTTTGGAGGGGAGGGATGGGTACTGTTCACTGCGGGGACCTTCCTGGCAAAGGATCCTGAAGGGTTCTGTTAATACAGCGAGCAGCTTTATCTGAAACCTACACCTTCCAGGTAGGGTGAAGATTTTTTCGTTACCCCTTAAAAAAAACTGGATGGAAAGACGATCCAGAGTGTTTTATATATGTATATATGGTCAGAGAACAAAGCAAGGTGGGGTTGGGGCTTCTGACCCAAAGTCAGGCTGAAAAGATTCCAGCCCTTCAGAATCTGTAAATTCACCGGTAGCGTGGAATCCTCTCCTTTTTCTTCCCAAGGGACAGTGGAGCAGGTGAATGCTGGTTCTCTCTATTCAGATTACAATTACCCAAGGGCCTCCTTTCTCTGTGGCTGGAAATTCTATGTCAGATAGCACTGAGGTCTCCTGACCAGGCCTCAGGGCCTTCTAATGCCTTCAAAGGCCTTGCATAGGGCAAGAGGGCTGCAAGGTCTCTCTGGATTTCGGTCCACTCCTGTTTTAAGGCACTTGTTGCAGAAATTTATGTGGCCCCTCGATGTTTGATGGTTTTGCCTGCTTTTTGACGTAAAAATCTGAAACTGGCACTTTAGTGTATATGATTTCCCCAAACTGTACAACTGAGTCATTTATAGTAAGGTTGCTGCTGCTGCTGCTAAGTCGCTTCAGTCGTGTCTGACTCTGTGCGACCCCAGAGACGCCAGCCCACTAGGCTCCCCCATCCCTGGGATTCTCCAGGCAAGAACACTGGAGTGGGTTGCCATTTCCTTCTCCAATAGTAAGGTTGTGTTGCTTCAAATACTCAGGTTATGTACTGCTTCTGACTCTTGGTCTAAGGATAATAAGCTGTGTTAAAAAAAAAAATTTTTTTTTTCTTAAAAGGGAAAAATTCACAACTAACTCAAATATAAAATAAGTAGCTGTCCATTTTTATGTAACTTGTTAATTAGTGAAATATCTAGTAAGAGGAAAAAAATCAGAGAAGAAGTCAAAGAACATTATGTGTAAGTAAGCAATCAGAAATACTGAAGTTTTCTAATAGATACAAAACTGGTCATTATCCACAGGGCAAGTAATCAAGTGCATCACTTTTTGAAATTTTTTGTAAGATTTTTTTTTTTGAGGACCATTTTTAACGTCTTTATTGAATTTATTACAATTTTGCTTCAGCTTTATGCTTGGTTTTCTGGCTGAGAGAAATGTGAGATTTTAGTTCCCCGACCAGAGATCAAACTGGTACCTCCTGAACTGGAAGGCAAAGTCTTAACCCTTGGACCACCAAGGAAATCCTGATCAAGTGTATCTTTAGCAGACAAAATTAATTTGTATTTCTAAGTTCAAGAATCCTCCGCATTAGTCTCCTCAGCTTACAGAGTGGTAACATAGCTCAGAGATCCTTGTAGAATCCAGTCACCCGGAAGGCTGTGTGCACACTCAGTTGTGTCTGACTCTTTGTGACCCCATGGACTGTAGCCCACCAGGTTCCTCTGTCCATGGGATTCTCTAGGCAAGAATACTGGAGTGGGTTGCCATTTCCTTCTCCAGGAGATCTTCCCGGCCCAGGGATGAAAGCCATGTCTCCTAAATTGGCAGGTGGATTCTTTACCACTGAGCCATCTGGGAAGCTCCTGGAAGGGTGTACTTAGCGTTTAATGGAAAAGACATTCATGAAACTTTTTTGCTCATTTCCAAGCCTTCTAACATTTTTTTCCTGATGGCTAAATATCTGTGCTGAGTCAAAAAGTGAGTTTCAGGCAGGAATTGAGCAGCTGAGTAATTCCTGATGCCTGAAGACGTGGTGAAAAAAAGAAAAAGCACTGGTTATAATAAAAGGGATCAGATGACTGGCAGAGAGGAGGAAATGGGTTAAGCAAAAGGGCTTCTGGCATCAGGTGTGTGTGAGGAAGCCACAGGCTGATGATACCTGGGGAATAGTGTGAGGAGGGTTTGGGGGACAGTAGAGGGCTTAGAGCATCGCAGTCCTTGGTCTGGAGCCAAGTAAGATGTCAGTTTTGATAGGGGAGTGCCAGAAATCCTGTTCTTTCATAGAGTGAGCTGTTTGGGCTGTGTCTTGATGAAAATCTGTGAAGGAAGAAAAAATAAAACCCTCTACAGAGGTGGTTGGGTGTTTGGTTCCTAAACTGGAGCCTGATTTGCGTCCGGTTTCCCCAAGTTTTCATCTTTTAACAGGGGGACCCTCGTACTGCTGACACCCTCTTGCCCTCTCGAGGTGTCTAGAGCGTCACTCCCCCATTTCCACCTTTTAAGTCACGGGTCAGAGTTTCTCGGAGCAGAGACACACCTCCGATCTCATGACCAGCTAAGTCACAGCCTGCAGAAAATGTCTTTGCTCTAAATCTCTCCTGTCTACACGTATAGTCATAAAACATTTTCCTCTGTAGCTTTTTATTTGCACTTTTAATCTGGGAATTTCAGGTTTGTGTAACAGAGTTCCTGTGTGCCCCTCATGCAGTGTCTGGCATTACTATGGCAGATTGGTCAAAACTCAGAAGCATTACTATGCACTGAACTCCAGACTTTCTTTTGATTTCAACTCTTTTTTTTCTATTCAAGTTCTTTCTATCGTAGGAGCCAATGCAGGGTGCCATGTTGCATTCAGTTGCCAGGTTCCTATGGTCTGTGATCACTTTGGTTTGCATTCCTAGTGCTTAACGACCTTGACAGTTCTGGACAGTACAGGCTGAGTATCCTATACAGTTTCTCCCAGCGAGGGTTTGTCTGGTATTCTCATGATTCGAGTGGGCTTACGGGTTTTTCTGCGCCCCTCTCGTGGGCACATCATGTGAAGGGTACGCAGCATAGCTGGTGGTGTGAAATTGCCTCTCTTGTTTGAGGTGTGTTTGCTGGTTACTCAGCTGCACAGTTGCTGCTTTTCCTTTTCACTTCTCTTCTTCGTAATTAAATCACTAAGTGAGTTCTCATTTCTTTCTCCATTCTCTGGTGTGGATTAGACAATTCTTTTTTTTTTTTTTTTTTCTGTGAAAGTTCTGAAATATCCACTTATAACACTTTCTGGGCTTAGTCTTCTTGGAGATAAATTTTAAAGACTTTCAATCAAGATGTCCTTGGTTCTGAGTCTATGGAGATCTTCTACATTTTCTAATGTCAGATTTTTTTTTTGGTGATTAAAGTAAAACGAGCCATTGCATTGTGATCTTAAACTTCACTGGACACTGTTTTGTCTAGCGTCCTCTCCTTTTGTAAACTTGATACCTTTCCTTCTGGCTAATACAGACGTGCATTTTCTTTCCCCGAGTTTCCCCCGAGTCGGCATGCTATTTATGTCGCTTAATTTACAAGGGAAATGGTAGGGTGCTTTGGATGTGTAACTCCTAACACGGGAAAGCCCAGGAATGAGAATTCGTAAAATTTGTTTCTTGAAATAGTGAGCCAGAGACTCCACCGGAGCCCAGGGAAAGAGCCTTGTTGGGCCGTCAGGGGAGGTCTGAGATGACGGTGAGCCACGAGCGCCCAAGACTACGTTTGTCCTCACTCCTCTTAGCCTCTTCTGGGCAGGGATTCTAGTTGGGGGAGGAGAAAGGAGCGCAGCGCTCTGGGGAGAGAGCAGAAGATGCTTTCTACCCCCTCCCTGTGTTTCCCCCTAACCATCACATGGGGCCTGGTCATACCATCCACGAGGGGCCTCTTGCCAGCCTGAGAACCAGCGCCCTTCTGCCTGACCACCCTGCTGGGAGTGGGGATGTGGGGATATTTGGGGCAGGAGAAATCACAGACTGTACATGTAAGGCGAGCGCAGAGAAAAAGAGAGCAAGCTGGGCAGTCAGGCAGAGAAAGATTTATTATAGGAAGAAAGAAAGAAAGACTGGCTTTGGAGAAAAACCAGTGCCCTCCCTTTACAACCAACCCTGCTTATAGCCTATTGATGGGAAATTGTGCCCCGAAGGGAGGGGGCCTTAGTTTATCTTTACCCATAGCTGAGGTCTTGTGGTCACGTAGTTGAAGGGGTCTCACGGTCAGGTGGTCACGTAGTCTTGAGAAACTGGCACCAGCAGGGAAAAACAGGATATTGCCTTAAGGAAAAACAGGATGCCCACTAGGGCAATGTGGCAACTGTGACTTCATCCCTTGTTTGTTAGGTCACCACAGTGGGTCCTATTTTAACTATACTGCTCTGAGCCCCTTACAGAGAAGGCGATGGCACCCCACTTCAGTACTCTTGCCTGGAAAATCCCATGGATGGAGGAGCCTGGTTGGAGGCAGTCCATGGGATCGCGAAGAGTGGGACACAACTTCACTTTTACTTTCACTTTTCACTTTCATGCATTGGAGAAGGAAATGGCAACCCACTCCAGTGTTCTCGCCTGGAGAATCCCAGGGATGGGGGAGCCTGGTGGGCTGCCGTCTATGGGGTCACACAGAGTTGGACACGACTGAAGCGACTTAGCAGTAGCAGTATGAGCCCCTTGTGAACCCTAACAGTACAGTCTGCATGGGACCTCTGCTCAAAGCTGGTTCACTGTCTCCTCATTTCAAGGCTGTGGAAATGGAGGTGAAGCTGGCAAGACAAATTTCTGAAGCATAGAGACAGTCTGCGATGACACCTGGGCTCTGAGTTCACATTTCTTTCCTTTTGGTAGAGCGATCTTTCAGGAACCCCATCCCCTCCCCTCGCCCCGACTGACTTTGGACCAAGCAGACCTAGAGGCCATTCAGATAGTCAGAAGTTTAGCTGTGCTCATTCTGGACAGCGGGGGTTTGCATGGCCAGGGGTGTCTGCACTCTTCATGGTGGCTGTGTGGTCATTGCGGGACCTGTCCTGGTCAGAGTGTCATCAGGAGGGTGGCCTGAGACTCCCCCTTTGGATCTGCACTTTGCAAATCTCCCCTGGGAAACAAAAGCATATTTGGAGGTGCTGCTTTATCTCTCCCATCTACTTCTCAAGTAATCCTGAACTTCTAGCTTGAAGCCGAGGCCGGGCTCCTTGCCAGTCTGTATACACGCTGTCCATCCACAGGGGAGACACCAGAACTCGGGCTGCGTGGAGATTCCCTCTTTCGGCTGCCGGCTTAGGCTGTGTATCTTGAAGCAGGATCCACATTCCTGGCAGGTCAGCAGGGAGTCGTGTTTGACGTTGGTGGAAAAGGGCCGTTCTCAGATCCAGGACCTCTCTGCTTGTATCTGTCTGCTCTCCTGGGGAACAGGCCCTGACGGGGCAGAAGCCAAGTGTTGGAGGGTGTGTTTGGCTCCATCTCAGAGGATGATGGAGTCCAGTAGACTGATGCCTAGCTTGGAAAGTTCCCTCCCCTCTATTTGTGCAGAATACATCCAGAGCCGCCTATGGGTCAGTGGTCTGTGCGGTGCCCATCTGAAGTCACTGTTCACAAGAAGGCTTCCTGTGGGAAATGCACAAACAGCTGGCCTGGGATGACAAGAGTTGAGTACAGGGAAGATCATCTGTTCCCTCCCCAACCTCTAGGACCTGGAGCTTGTTGATTTGTTCTTACCACATTCCAGCTGTCTGAAGTCACATGGTAGTGTAACAGATCTTAGACCAAGTTCTGGGCTCCTGGCATGAAGCCCAAACCAGATCTGGCTTTTCCTTTCAGCACCAGTGGCTTTGATTCCTGATGGCCCATGTGGGGTCATCTTAAATGTCTGTTCACGAGGCAGGTAAACTGACTGCCTCCAGGGAAGCATTCGGTCAATACAGATGCGCACCCAGAGGAAACTTACAAAGGTTAAAAAGACAGAATGTGAATGTGTGCTCTGTAAAATCTATTCCCAGTGATCCTCTGGCTTTCTTAAGTGATGGCCCCACATCCTTTTCTAGCCCTGGCTGAGACGAACTGACTGACGAGATTCATTGCTGGGGCCCTGGGTGAGCAAGTTGTGGGTAGATGCTACACTGCATAAAATTAATCCCAGTCCTCTAGGGACATGCGTGCAGACTCTAATGGGGTAAGGGAAGCACAGGTGACTTAAGCCAATGCTCTCCCTGACACATCTTTGGTGTGTCAGACAAGCAGTACCAATCAAATGCGCTCTAAATACCACCCTCCTCCTATACCCAGCAGCTCCATGTACCAGATCAGACCATGTGACTTCAGTGGCTTCCAAAAGATATGAGCAAGACGGTGGGGCAGGGCAGGTAGAGACCACAGAAAAAGTCAGAGAAGTGAGTATTTTTCTCAGGCTTAGAGTCAGCCGAGCTCTGAGGATGTTTCCATGCCAGAGGACCTTATCCAGTGGCTGACTTATTCAACCGATATATAAACAGAAAGAAAAAAAAAAATGTCAAGGTCATAAAAGTTCTTTTTTTCCCTGACTCTGATAACTTCTTATCTATAGGCATATATTTTTGTGCTTCTCATTAAGTGCAAGTTCAAATCTTCAGAGACACATTTTCACACTGCTATCTTCAAGTCCTTTATCTCTTTATGAGTTTGCAGATAAAAGACCCAACCATGTATAAAATCTTCCAAACTGAGGTGAACTAGATCCTTACTTTTTATTCAGTATTCTGTCACATCTGTCATTCTAATTTAAAAATGAAGCTATGAGAGAGACCTCAGGGAAGAGTATTAAAGGTAGCCTTTTTCTTTTTTTGTCATTTATTTTGAATTAACTTTGGCCTAAGATTTGTGTGTGTGTGTGTGATGGTTTCTGCCATAATCAGCATGGGTCGGCCATAGGCGTACATATGTCCCCTCATTCTTCAGTCTAAGGTGTGTGTGTGTGTGTGTGTGTGTGTGTGAGATGGTTTCTGCCATAATCAGCGTGGGTCGGCCGTAGGCGTACACGTGTCCCCTCATTCTTCTTCAGTCTCCCTCTCACCCCTCCAGGTTGTCACAGAGCACCAGCTTTGGGTTCCCTGCATCATAACAACAGACTCCGACTGGCTATCTGTTTTACTTATATTTCAACTCTATTTTCTCAGAAAAGGTTTTTTTTCTTTTTGAAAAAAATGTTAATAATATAGAATTTTTAGAAAGAATAAAATTTAGAAAGATAGCCACCCATGAATTCCCCATCCAGATTTGAATACTTTTAACAATACTAGAGTGTGTGTGTATACATATAGACACACACATATACCCATAAAATTTATAAAATGGGATCGCTTAAAATAGTCTCTTTAAAGTCATATTTTTACATGCCTTATTGTAAACTTTTCTTTTTTTTCTACCATAATATCATAATGGGTAAATATCATTCCATCCTACAGATAAACCATAACTTATTTAATGAGTGCCCTACTGTTGGAGACGTAGGTTGTTCCCATGCTTGGCTGTCACTGGGAATCCTGCGGTCCCATAATGACAGTCACTGTGCTGTTTGCATGTTATCTTTATTATTTCCTTACGATAAATTCCTGGAAGTGGGGTCAATGGACAAAAATGTATGTAAAAATCCTAATACCCATAACTGTGTTGCCTACAAGGGGTATAGATTTATCTTCCCACCACCAGTCTGGCGGGGTGGGGGGGGTGCACTTTCCCTTTTTACTTGATGATAACTGGTAAATTAAGGTTCTGCTAATTTTTCTAAACAATACTGGATCATTTTTCTTATTTATTGGGCTGCACCAGATCTTAGTTACAGCATGTGGGATCTTTTCTAGTTGTGGCTTGTGAGATCTAATTCCCTGACCAGGGATAGAGCCTGGGCCCCCTGCATTGGGAGCATGGAGTCTTAGCCACTGGACCACCAGGGGAAGTCCCTATAATTTGGAGGTCAGGGGCCATGAAGGGGAAACAGGAGGTGAGCCCCGTGACTGCCCTGAGGAGTGCCTGGAGGCGTAGGTGCAGCCCAGGGTGGGGAACCAGGGGCTGGGGAGTCAGAGAGGGGAGGGCAGGGACACTCTGGGTGCGTATCACAGGGCTCATGCACAAGAGAGGACAGAACCGCACAGAGAGAAGGTTCCAGTGGGTCTGCTTGACTCTCGTGTGGGGGCTGAACATTTCCCACGTGTGAAGAAATGTCCCTCCCCAGAGATGGAGAAGGAACCCCCTCTAAGGATTAAGGACACGGTCAGTGCCTGTGTTGGGGAGATGCCAGGTGGAGATGTTAAGGAAGGAGCAGCAAAACCAGGGCCTGGAGAGGAAGTGTGTTGTCCTGGGGGTGCTTTCAAAGGTTGATTCTTTTTTTTTTTTTTAATTGGAATATAGCATCTCCATAGAAATGGGTGTACTGAATTTTCACTAATGCACTCGGGTAAACCAGATCAAGAAATGGCTCGCTGAAGCTCTGTTGTTGTTGTTGTTGTTGCCTGCAGTCATTAAACCCCTCCCGTGCCCCACGCCACCCCCAGTGACCCCTCGTCCCCTCACCTGGATACTTCCAGTTTTCTCCGCAGGCGGCTGCTGCCGCTTCTCGGGTCAGCTCTGAGTGGCAGTTATGAGCTCCGGGTGGCTGGCAGAGGCCCAGAGGCTGACGCTCTTGGGGTGCCGCTGGAATTCTTCGGAACACCCTGTGGGGCCTCCCCACTGCCCGATTCCCTGACATGGGCATCCTGGCTCCGGCCCGCTGTCCATTCTCCGTCAGCCCCATTAGCAAGGCCTGCCCGGCTGGCAGGCAGCCCTCTTGGTGGGGTACCGGAAAGATGGATCGAGGCCAGTTGCATTCCAGTGTCCGCTGGGCCCATGGGAAACTCGTGGGTCCCGGTCAGGCCCACGGCAGCCAATCCCCTCTTGCATGAGCCCCTGTTCTCTCTTCTCCCATTCACATAGACACGAGTTTGTTAAGGATAGAGATCTTCCACTGGAGAAGGAGGGCCAGTCCGCTTCCCGTGAGAGTTTATCAGGGTCCTCTCCCCTCTCTGGACTCTGGAGAGGAAGACAGGAAAAGCGACTTGTTCAGCACAAGGCTGGTGGCAGCCCATAGCTACAGCTCTGCTCTCTTCTCCTCTGAATGGAGTGTGGTATGGGGTGTCTGGGGAGCACAGCCAGGGTTTTAAAGATATCTAGATTTGTTTTAATCCCACGTGCTGAGACATGCAGATACAGACATGCCCGTCCAGAAGTCAAGTGTTTATTATCCTCTCAGCTCCCTAGAAACAGGAGGCTCAGAAGACAGGGCCACATGGGGGGCACCAGGGTCAGCCAGGGGAGGTCACGCAGAGGAGGAAGGGTGGGTGTGCAGTGGGCAAGAGCCTTTCCTGGGGTTTCTGCCGGAAGGAACAGGCAGGGCGGGCCAAACCAGCTTACGTCTTGCTGATTTGTATGATTCCAGTAGATTGTGGGGTGCAGGGGCTGTCCCAGTTGTCTGGTACCCAGCCCTGGGTGATTAGGGCGGGTGGACAGTAAGTAATCCAGAGTGTGAGATGTAGAAGAAGCAGTTGCCAGTGTGGCCTCTGGGTTGGCTGGTTTGCCTTTGAATGGTTTTCTCAGGGACCAGCGATTCCACCATCTCTAGGAACTAAGTCCCTTCAGGGTCAGCAAGAGCCCACTGCTGTCAAAGTGTCAGAACACAGAGAATGAAGGACCTGGTTAACACAGCAGAAATACTGGCTGTTTCCTAGTAAGCTCTGCAGGAGGTTTCTGGTTCTTTTCAGTGCTTCTTAGAATGTATGGTACTTCAGTCCTTGTTGATCCCAGCTCTGGGTCCTGGCTGTCAATTCTGAGGCAACAGGAAATAACCTAACATCCTGCTACATCAAGCAGTTGTTGCTTATGATTATCTAACATCCCTCTTAGAAATGAATTGGAAATTAAAGCAGCATAGGCTGAAATGAACTCCGCGTGTGACAGGGGCTCTGTGTCTACATTCCTTGGTCCCTAGCACCAAACCCTAAGTGCCTGATTGAGACAGAAAGGAGGATACGGAGGGACTTGTGCAGAAGGAAGGGCTTCTGAACGGGCACAGGTCTGCATCAGTGTCCTCTGCATCCAGGAGTCAGAGTCTAATGAGGGGAATCCCCGCCAGAGGCTGTGGGACTTTGACATCACAAGCCTGCCCATGGAGCAGAAGGGGGTGGTTCCCAGGACTCTCGGCTCTAAAACAAGAGGTTGTGACTTCTGCCTTAACAAACAGGGCAAAGACAAAACCCGTTCACCACAGGGAGACAGGTGAGTGCAAAGAACACAGATGTGACTTCAGAAGAGCCATCTTTGAGTCTATCTCTGATATTTTGGTCATGGTTTCTATAGACTGCTGGGTTCTCAGCTGCAGAGGGCGGCAACAAGTCACTGAAAGTGCCACAAACATGACAAGCCCCCACATGATTGTATGGCATGAGGACAAGCTAGGTCCCGCCTTCTGTTCCACGTCTCCACGACCCTGTAGGTGGTGGGTCTCGGTCTCTGTGTGTCGAGGACCTCCTTAGGAAGACGCTTGCCCGGGTGGCAGTGAAGCATAAACCTTCACAAGTCCTGGGGACGTGCCCGCATGCTCTAATCTAATACATGTTTAGGCCCTGCATCCCCCAGTGGAGTTGAGTCCGTGATACGATCATGGACACCTGTCCCCCTGACTCTCCTGTGAAGGACCTTGTATGTTTCTCAAGATGGACAGGAACTGACTCCAGAGGGCTCTCTGTCTATGGGATGCATGCCAGACAGATCTTATCTGATCCACTGCCGCCCTGTGCTCAGCCCTCAGTGGCTCCAGGGTCCCTGCTGACAGTCTTCCAACGCGTCCGGCTGATGTGCCAGAAGCTATTGAAAACCCTCAACCTGCACCGTGCCAGCAGCGCCCTTTCAAGTCCTGAAACCCAGGCCTGTTTTGGGAGGACAAGGGCCTGAGATGCCTTTTTTTGTCCTGCAGGAGACCTGGAGGTGGGGGTAACGGAACGCCCCTGGGTCCAGAGGAAGCCTTGGGCATCCTTTTTCTTCCCTGCTCACAGATGGAGTGGTGTATGTAGCAGATTTCTAGCTTCACCCTGAGCTGTGTGCTCTGCTGGGATGGGAGCCTTGACGTGAGGGGCTGAGAGCCTCTGAGAACACTGATCCTGACAAGCAGAGGCTCAGACACTCACCCTGTTGTCTGAACAGATGCCCAGCTCTGGGGGGTGGGGGGTGGTTCTGAGTGCAGAGCGTGGTCCTTGTATTAATCTCCCAGCCCTGCGTCGTCATGGTCGGGATGTGTGTGGGGGTGGGTGTCTAACAGGGCTGTGGTTATGAAATAAACCCCAGTGACTTAAAATCACAAGCATGTAAGCTTGCCTGCTCAGTTGTGTCCAAGTCTTTGCAACCAAGGCACAGCATAAATGACATCGCTCTGCTGTCAGTGTGAAACGGAATCAGGAGGATGGTGAGGAGAGGTTGGTTTGGCGACCTTTGGCACCTGACAGCCTGTCCCTCACGTTCGTGTCCTGACACACCTGTTGCATTAGTTCTCCTGGTTTTTTGGGTCAGGAGGTCGGGCAGGCAGGGCCTGGCTGTGCTGCTCTGTGCTCCTAGCGGCCTGTGTCTATCCAGCACCTCAAGGGCATTGACCCAACGCTTCCCTGGTCCAGGGTGGCTTCTCTGCACACCTGGCACACTGGCAAGGAGGCTGGGTGCTCTGGGCTGGCCGTGTATCGGCTTCTCAGGGGGCTCACGCCAGCAGATGGCTCAGGGCACCGGGGGCCCTGCTGCAGTGGCGTGGCCTTCCTGCCATTTCCGGGGCAGAGCAGCTGTGGACCAGGTGGATTCGTGGATGGGGAGAGGAAGCGACCCAGACCTGTTGAGGAGGTGGGCCGGAGGACTTACGAGCATCGCCATCACGTCTTCTCCTCCTTCTTCAGGGAATTCAGGGCATCTCCTGCCTCACATGGTCGCCGGGGAAAGCAGTGGCCACTGGGCCGCCCGGTGTCGCCAGTGCCCTAGTGAGGCAGCCTGTCTGGGTGTGACCTGGGGGTGGAGGCGCCGACCCTGTGTGTGGTGTCCCCTCACTGAGAGGGGAGAAGGTGGCCCCGGCAGGCATAGCTGGCTGCACTTGACTGTATCCCCTGGAACTAGGTGGCACACTCGACCCGTGTGTCCTCCCCCCGGGTTGTCTACTTGATGGAAAAGTCGATGACGTGTGTCACAGAGGCACCCGCACCCCAGGTGGTCCCTTCACAGCCTGTGCCTCGGAAGGCAGTGAAGCTGTGCAGGTGGAGCCCCTGAGCCCCATCCACCTCCAGAGCGGCAGCACTTAAGTGTCCTGAGTCCCAGAGCGGGCTGGCTGGGGTCTCACAGAGCTTGGTCCTCGGTGCTCTGCAGGGCTGTGGCATCACTGCCCCCTGCCTCACAGATGAGGAGACGGGGGCCAGCAGTCCTCAGGGGTGGGCCTGGCTCATGGGGGACAGCGGACCCGAGCTCCAGATAGTCCGATCCCAGGTGGGCCCCTCCCAGAAGCCTCGCCTTCTGGAGCCCCTCGAGGGGCTCACATCCCCTGGCACTTCCTCCTCTGCCAGGAGGCCTGGAGCCAGGGTCCGGGAGCATGGCTATGACCCCCACCTTCCTCAGTGAAGGGCTCGGTGGGCTCCTGCAGGACAGAGCTCATCTGGGGTGCTTCCTGCCCGGGGTGTGCCCACTGGGTTCCAGCTGCTCTGGCCCCTGGAGGTCACCGGGGAGAAGGTGGGCGGAGGGCCTTTGGTTCCGAGACTTTCCTGTTACCTGAAACAACCTCGCTTACGTTCTCCCGTTGGTGGACTCCCAGGAAGCGAGATGGACTTTTCAGGCTTTTGCCAGAGCCTGTGGTGGCAGCGCTGCTGCTGTGGGAATAGTAGGCAGAGGGGCCTCCAGGCTCCGTCTGGTCTGCCTGTTGTCTTTGCCTCAGAGGCTCCATCCTTGCCTCCCTCTGGGGAGCATGCCCGGTTGTCAGCAGTTGGCATCTGTGGGGAAGGAAAGGCAGTCATGGGTGGGCCAGCAAGAGCAGTGGTCTTCTCCACTTCCTTAAACTGCCAGCTTTGTGATGGCCTGTCTATTACCATTTTTCAGTCATGGTTATGGTCTCAGTCTACGTAAAGAAGTCACTTAGAGTGTGCTGTTCTGTCCAGGGCTTAGTGTCTTTCAGAAATCAATCCTGAGGAATTCTACCCGAGGCAAGTTTGAACTCAGACTATTGTCTGGCTGTTGGAATTAAATGATAGCGATTATCACTTTTCTCTTTCTGAAATTGCTTGATATTACCTTGAAAACGATATCTATAATCTTAAACTATATTGATAACGACTTAAATTTTTTGCTGTTCAGAAGCAGACAATCCTCGGTTTGTATTTTGTTGTATAGGTAGCCCACGAATCTCAGGCACAGATTGGGTTAATTGTAACATGAGGATGGCATTTACCACCACTTGGTGGCAGTGTGCCCCAATGACAAGACCTTGTCAAAGAGAATACTGGGCTCTGATAAGTGCTAAAACTACAAGCCAGAAGTTATGAAGTGACAGTAACAACCCGTATCTGGATTCTATTTTAGTGACAGAGCTTCTGGTACAGCACTGTATACTTAAATGCTTTCTAAAGTCACCCTCTTTGCAATGTCACTGTTCCCCTGATGAATATGTCTTAATTTTCCTTTACTTATGGCTGGAGAATACAGCATGTAAAGATGTAAAGATGTAAATACAGATGTAAAGATCTTGTGAAGAAAAGCCAGGAAATTAATAACTGGTGTCATTTTTTTTTCATTGTAAAAATTAATTTCATTAAGCATGTTTTAAATATTTAAGATAAAGTGTTTGTAGATGACTAGACTGATAGACCTCTTCCTTATGTATAGATTTTATAAATCAGGGAGGAGGCCCATGTAAAATTTTCTGTTTGCCGAGAAAGTAATTCCAAAACAATTCTGAAAGGAACCAGGGGTGCTTCTGTCTCTTGGAAAATCTAACCCCGCAGGACATCAACTGAGGGTGTCCTCTGGAGGGGCGGTTTGGTCGGATGTGGGAGGAAAAGGGGTGATTTTTCATCCTTGTATGTGCTGCCATAGTCATGTACCTAAGTTTGTAACCGGCAAAGATGAAACTGTGTTTTGCATCTAAAGGGAGTGTTGGAGATACCGAGAGTCAGGAAGACCAGTGGCCCTGGGACTGAAGCAGGCTTGGAGGACACACTGGGCCCCTGGGCAGAGTGCATGAGTCACGTCCCCAGTGGACACGTGCTACTGCAGAGGGAGGCAGAGCGCTGCTCTGCACCTTTCATTGCAAAGCTCACTTCCAAGCCAGAGTTAGTGGGGACACGGGGAGCAGTGGTTATCTCAGTTGTGCAGGGTTACCTAGGACCTGGCTTCTTTGCCAGGGACAAAGAAGGAGGGGACATGACTGCACGCTACTTGGATGAGCTCTCAAGAAACACTCTGGATGGCTATATGATTCAGACTTACAATTTTGTATAATTTAAACATATTGTATATACTATATTTTATTGAACATTTATTTCTAATTAGGAGGCTACCCTTATGTGGGCAAAGGTGGGATCTTGTGAAGATAACATTTCCTCAGACCATGCTGTAGTGCCTACGAGACCAGATTGGAGTTTCATGTTGTTTGGAGTTTGAATCCTCCTGGCTAATGCATCTGGCATTGAAAAATGGAACAACAGACAACACAAACTACAACCTTTAGGGAGCCTCTGGTGGTATGACCAGACTCTTAGGGTCGTATTATACAGTCCTTTCACTTAGACCTTCCCACACCTGTATGTAACAATGATGACAGTCTCTGTTGTAAAGATGAATAATTGAAGTCTCAGAAGGTGAACAACTTGGTTAATTAAGTTCAGACAGCTAGTTGCATGTAGAACTGGGTCTCAAATCCTAGTTTCTGATCTATGTGATGTCCCGATTCAGTCTTGAGAAAAAGTGAGGCCTGACTCCCTCAAGGGATGGAGGGAGCCCTGGAGGCCTTGGGGACCTGGGTGGGATCTTCTCCTTGAGTGAGGAAGGGGCAGGCTCCTGATGTGAAGAGCCTTCCACACTCTCCCCTGGGTGTCTTTTCCCCCATTCTTTCCTCCTGTCTTCCTTCCATGCAGGCCATCACCATATGCTACCCAGGCTTCCCCAGGTCCCCAGTCGTGCTGCCCTCTCTTGTACTTTTCTTCCTTCCCGGAATGTGCTTCTCCCTCACCTGTCACCTGCTGGACCTCCCCTGACCCTGGACATCAAGTCACGATACCCAAGTGTATGCTCCCCTGTGGCCTTTTCTGCTCTTACTGATCCAAAATGATTTTTTTTTTTCGGAACCCACATTTTTCAATTGAAAAACATATACAATATGCATATACATAAAATACACAGAACATAAAATTTAAACTTAAACTACTTTTAAATGTGCATGTAGATGGCACTGAACAGAACATAAAATTTAAACTTAAACTATTTTTAAATGTGCATGTAAGTGGCACTGACCACCCCTCAACTTCAGAACTCTCTTCATTTTGCAAAACTGAAACTCTGTCCATGCTAAATAGCTCCCGATTCCCTCTGCCCCCTTCCTACCCCTGTCTCCCACCATACTGCCTTCTGTCTCTGTGAATTTGACTGATTATACTTCATAAGTGGCATCATACAGTACTTATCTTTCAGGGACTGGCTTATTTCACTCAGATTCATTAGTGTTGCAGCACGTGTCAGAGTGTCCCTCCTTTTTAATGGTGAATAATATTCCATTTAACTCAGATGACCATTACATCAACTACTGTGGGCAAGAATCCCTTAGAAGAAATGGAGTAGCCATCATAGTCAACAAAAGAGTCTGAAATGCAGTACTTGGGTGCAATCTCAGAAATGACAGAATGATCTCTGTTCGTTTCCAAGCAAACCATTCACTATCACAGTAATCCAACTCAACGCCCTAACCAGTAATGCTGAAGAAGCTGAAGTTGAACGGTTCTATGAAGACTTACAAGACCTTTTAGAACTAACACCCCCCAAAAGATGTCCTTTTCATTGTAGGGGACTGGAATGCAAAAGTAGGAAGTCAAGAGATACCTGGAATAACAGGCAACTTTGACCTTGGAGTACAGAATGAAGCAGGGCAAAGGCTAATAGAGTTTTGCCAAGAGAATGCACTGGTCATAGCAAACACCCTACTCCAACAACACAAGAGAAGACTCTACACATGGACATCACCAGATGGTCAACACCAAAATCAGATTGATTATATTCTTTGCAGCCAAAGATGGAGAAGCTCTATACAGTCAGCAAAAACAAGACCAGGAACTGACTGTGGCTCAGATCATGAACTCCTTATTGCCAAATTCAGACTTAAATTGAAGAAAGAAGGGAAAGCCACTAGACCATTCAGGCATGACCTAAATCAAATCCCTTACAATTATACAGTAGAAGTGAGAAATAGATTTAAGGGACTAGATCTGATAGACAGAGTGCCTGATGAACTATCGACAGAGGTTTGTGACATTGTATAGGAGGCAGGGATCAAGACCATCCCCAAGAAAAACAAATGCAAAAAAGCAAAACGGCTGTCTGAGGAGGCCTTA
>SJYT01033232.1:143439-163785 GCA_006410635.1 Cephalophus harveyi
AAAGAATGCTCAAAGTACTGCACAACTGCACTCATCTCACATGCTAGTAAAGTAATGCTCAAAATTCTCCAAGCCAGGCTTCAACAATATGTGAACTGTGAAATTCCAGATGTTCAAGCTGGTTTTAGAAAAGGCAGAGGAACCAGAGATCAAATTGCCAACGTCCGCTGGATCATCAAAAAAGCAAGAGAGTACCAGAAAAACATCTATTTCTGCTTTTTTGACTATGTTAAAGCCTTTGACTGTGTGGATCACAAGAAACTGTGGAAAATTCTGAAAGAGATGGGAATACCAGACCACCTGACCTGCCTCCTGAGAAATCTGTATGCAGGTCAGGAAGCAACAGTTAGGACTGGACATGAAACAACAGACTGGTTCCAAATAGGGAAAGGAGTACGTCAAGGCTGTATATTGTCACCCTGCTTATTTAATTTATATGCAGAGTACATCATGAGAAACGCTGGGCTGGATGAAGCACAAGCTGGAATCAAGATTGCTGGGAGAAATATCAATAACCTCAGATGTGCAGATGACACCACCCTTATGGCAGAAAGTATAGAAAAACTAATGAGCCTTTTGATGAAAGTGAAAGAGGAGAGTGAAAAAGTTGGCTTAAAGCTCAACATTCAGAAAACTAAGATCATTGCATCCAGTCCCATCACTTCATGGGAAGTAGATGGGGAAACAGTGGAAACAGTGAGAGCCTTTATTGTATTCTTGGGCTCCAAAATCACTGCAGATGATGACTACAGCCATGAAACTAAAAGATGCTTACTCCTTGGCAGGTAAGTTATGACCAACCTAGAGAGCATATTAAAAAGCAGAGACATTACTTTGCTAACAAAGGTCCGTCTAGTCAAGGCTATGCTTTTTCCAGTAGTCATGTATGGATGTGAGAGTTGGACTATAAAGAAAGCTGAGCACCAAAAAAATGATGCTTTTGAACTGTGGTGTTGGAGAAGACTCTTGAGAGTCCCTTGGACTGCAAGGACATCCAACCAGTCCATCCTAAAGGGGATCAGTCCAATGTGCTCATTGGAAGAACTGATGTTGAAGCTGAAACTCCAATATTTGGCCACCTGATGTGAAGAGCTGACTCACTGGAAAAGACCCTGATGCTGGGAAAGGTTGAAGGCGGGAGAAGAAGGGGAAAACAGAGGATGAGATGGTTGGATCGCATCACCAACTCAGTGGACATGAGTTTGGGTAAACTCCGTGGGTTGGTGATGAACAGGGAGACCTACAGTCCATGCAGTAACAAAGGGTCAGACATGACTGAGCGACTGAACTGAACTGAGCTGAATATTCCATGGTATGGATCCACAACACCTTGTTTCTCTGTTCATCTGATGATAGCTACACTTCAGTTGCTTCCAGTTCTGGGCTATTATAACAAACGCTGCTGTAGAACCAACTTGTTTCTGCCTTGTTGGACAGATATGTCTTCTCCTGGAGGCAGCATCAGGCAGCCAAGGATATGAGATTGGAGCTTAAGACATGAAGAGGAAGGGATGGCTTCTCTCCAGGGGCCAGGGACTGGGTCCTCCCTCCCTGGAACCCTTCACCTCCTCATGATGAGTGCGGATGCCCCGACTGTCCTCAGTCCTGGGCTACTGTTTTTCCCACTTCAGAGGAGTGAGACTCAGCCACATCCCTTTGGGACTAGAGGCTGCTTGTTAAAGCACTTGAAGTGATGCAGGACTTTGCAACAAGAGATGCATCTGGAGGCTGCTCTGGGATTTGTGGTGGAGGTGAACCTCAGTGATAAACTATGAGAAGCAGAAAGATGAGTTCTGAGACAAGTATAGGAGACAGCAGTCGTCAAAACATGCCCCCTCCCCCGAGGGAATCCCAAAGTCAGAATATAATTTGCTTTTTTTGAGATGGTCAGGTGATCTGTTCCCTCTTACCTTTTCTGTTCTTGTGTTCACTTATCAAAGCCTTGTTAGGGATCTATTCTGTACTGCAGAAGGCAGATATTTAAACATGCAGAGATTTCATACCTCACAGATCCCATTGTTTAGGAAGACCAAGGTGGCACAGAGGAAAATGGTGACCAAAGCACACGGGATTGAGTCCAAGATACTCGAAATCAGTGACCTCAGTACGCCTTACAGGGAGAAGTCTTTAGTCCCAGATGCAATCTTAGAGAGCTGCATGGAGGAGGGAGCACATTTTGTTTGGGTTCCTTGGAATGCCTCTCTGAATCCATACTGGTATATTTCCTCATTAGGGACACTGATTTCTCAGCTAAAGAAAGAAAAAAAGAGATGATTGATTCCACAAACTAACTGCTGGTACAACTGGGATTTGGCCGTTGATATTTGTTGTCTTGACATGAAAGTTTGAGACTTTCTGAGGCCTTTTAGCTTTTTTTTTTTTTTTTTAAGAGTTGTTTTATTTATTTGGCTACACCAGGTCTTAGTTGCAGCATATGGGACCTCATTCCCTGACCAGGGACGGAACCTAGGCCCCTTGCATGGGGAGCGTGGAGTCTTAGCCACTGGACCACCAAGGAAGTCACTGAATTCCTTCAGTTTTAAGATTTGATTTTTCCAGAGTTTTCAGAGTAGGAACTGAGCTGCAAGCTGGCAGGACAGTTGAAAAGAAACAGGTATGGAAAAAAGGCTTACACTTTTCTCCTTTTCTCTGTCAGGTTTATATCAAAGCATTTTCTTTTCCCCAGATCCCCATCTTTGACCCTTAATCCTGTAATCTTAAGGGAATTTGAGAAACTAAAGGATTGGTGCTCCAGCAAAGATGTGACCAGAGAGTTTGCTGGCAGAACTAAACTTTTATGAAAAGCAGGATAGGAGTGAGAAAAAGATGTTAATGGGTGGGCAGTGGAGGGCAGTTTGGTTAGGTAAAGATTCAACAGGAATGTAAAGGATGCTCGCAGGATGACCTGGGACATCAAAATAAGAGCACTCTTGAGCCATATTCTTTCATACAACAAGGAAATGGTTGGTCTAGTCTGAAAGCCAAAAACAGTTGAGGCCTGACAGCTTGGGGAAGAATCCTCAGGTTAATTATAAGAAGTTGAGACTGGGGTGGATGGTAAAGTACAAGAAAGCTTCTGTCACTAAACACATTTCTCTTATCACAAGAAAGCAGCAGTCTCAGCTCAGCTCTTCATGCAGAGTGTCAGATCTTATTGAAGAAATGTATTCATCTCCTTATTCTTTCATTCATTCAAATAGCATTGAGCACGCCCTAGGTAGTAGGCGCTTCTCCAGACACTGGGGACATAGTGGTAAATATATATGTATATGTATATATTGGGCTTCCCAGGTGGTGCTAGTGGAAGGGAAACTGCCTGTTAATTCAGGAGACATAAGAGACGTGGGTTCAATCTATGGGTTGGGAAGATCCCCTGGAGAAGGCAGTGGCTGCCCACTCCAGTATTCTTGCCTGGAGAATCCCACAGACAGAGGATCCTGGTGGGCTACAGTCCAGGGGTCAGAAAGAGTCAGACACGACTGAAGCGACTTGGCATGTGTTCATGTATATATCAGAAAATATAGCCCCTTCTCTAAAGAAATAATTATTGATGAAGGCAGTCAATAAACAAAAATATCAGATAGCTGTGTGGTCTAGAGAAAAAGAAATAAATCTGGGGAGGGGGACAGTATTAGTTTCCTTTGAGGAGCCAGTGGGATCATGGGTAGAGTGGACACAGGCCGTGAGGGCAGAGGGTGCCAGGAGGATGCTCTTTAGGCTTTTGGTGCTGAGAGGATGGAGCCGCCGCTTGTTGAAGTGGAGAAGAATAGGTTTTGACGGCATAGAAATGAGAGTTTGATTTAAGACATGTTAAGCTGGAGAGGATATTTGGTGTCCAAGTGGAGAGGCAGGAGTCTAGAGTTCAGGAATAGAGTGTCAGCTGCAGATGGTTTAGGAAGCCATGATTTGGGATTTAATCAGCCAGCCAGAGAAGAGTTTCCAGGATGGGGCCTTGGGTCCTCCAACATTTAGAGCCTGGAAGAGTGAAACAGAACCAAAGGAGGAGGTCAAAGGGCATGGTCAATGGGGTAGGAGGACATGAGACGTAGAGAGAGTGGGGATGGGGTGGGGGGATCTGTATCAAGTACAGCAGGCTCTGAGAACTGATCATGGGATGTGACTTTCATTGGCGCATGACCTTCATTGGAGGAGTATGAACCAGGGATCAGAACCAGGTGGCATGGATTCAAGAGGGCCTGGGAGAGCAACTGTCCAAATTGGTGTCCCCGACTCCTTCAGGAATTTACCTTTTAAAGAAAAGCAGAACAATTCCAGTAACCAAACATGAAAGTGACAGGGACTGCGAAAGTGGCTCAGTCGTGTCCAGCTCTTTGCGACCCCATGGGCTCTGCAGGCTGTATGCTCCAGGCCAGAATACTGGAATGGGTAGCCTTTCCCTTCTCCAGGGGGTCCTCCTAATCCAGGAGTTGAGCCGGAGTCTCCTGCATGAAGTTGGGGTCAAAGAAGGGATCCTCTTTTCAAGGTGGGAGATAACGTAGCATTGTATATCCTGATAGAGACGATGCAAGAGGGATGGAAAAATGGATGATGGGGAGTGATGGCAGGGCTGTTGAAGTGAAAGCTCTGAACAGGTAGGAACTTGTGAGATCCAGGGTCAAATGGAAGAATGAGCTTTTATCCAGGAGGGTAGGTAATTAATCCATAAAGATAGGAAGGTGCCAGGAAAGGTTTGAATGGGCAGAGATATACCCATTAGCTTGGTAAGTGGGGTGATAAGAATGCGCAGAAGGGTTTGTCTTCTGTTTCTGGTTTTGGTTTTTTCTATGATCTCAGAAAAAGTAGAAGCAAGGGCACCAGCAGAGGGGATGTGAACGATTTGAAGGCAGAGGTGATGCTGTTGTCCAGAATGAAGGGATTAGGGCAACGTGGCAAATGGCCAAGTGCATCCACTTGGGATGGGTGGCCATTCATTTGCTTTGTTCTTTAATTTTGATCGCCGAAGAATTGATGCTTTTGAAGTGTGGTGTTGGAGAAGACTCTTGAGAGTCCCTTGGACTGCAAGGAGATCCAACCAGTCCATTCTGAAGGAGATCAACCCTGGGATTTCTTTGGAAGGAATGATGCTAAAGCTGAAACTCCAGTACTTTGGCCACCTCATGCGAAGAGTTGACTCATTGGAAAAGACTCTGATGCTGGGAGGGATTGGGGGCAGGAGGAGAAGGGGACGACCGAGGATGAGATGGCTGGATGGCATCACTGACTCAATGGATGTGAGTCTGAGTGAACTCCGAGAGATGGTGATGAACAGGGAGGCCTGGCGTGCTGCGATTCATGGGGTCGCAAAGAGTCGGACACGACTGAGCGACTGAACTGAACTGAGAGTTGCTTTACAATGTTGTATTGGTTTCTGCTGTTCAAGAGTGTGAATCAGCCGTCAGTGCACAGGTATCCCCTCCCTCTTGTGGCCATTCATTTAAAGTGACTGGTCCTCATGGTCAGATGTTTTCCCCTGGCCATGTTCAGATGCACAGGTTAAGGCTCAGGAGGGGACGAGGGCACGAAAGGAGGGAGAGGAGAGGAGTCGCGGTAACAGGTGAGGAAGTGGTCATGATGGGCCCTGGGTTCTAAACTTAGTGAGAAGGGGAAGTGAGGATAAGAATGAGAATGGAGGGAGCTTGTTGGATGGACGGATGGAGGTCCTGGAGGGGTTGCAGGATTGTTGGTGTCCAGACAGCTACAAGGAATGAACTTGGGACAGCAGGTGGCAGTCATGACTGACTCATTAGGAAGAAGCAATTAGGGCTGGGGGCTGGTGGGCACAGTTAAAGGAAGAACCGGATCACCCAGGATCATCCACATGTGGATGATAACCAAGAACAATGCGAGAGTGTTAATGAAGAGGATTAAGAACTAAGTCTTCAAGGCACTAAGGGAAGTCTTCTAGAAGTCTGCTGACAGCTGAGACATAGAGGGCTGCCCAGTGGTGAGATTGAGGGTCTGAGGCTGGGGGCAGAGAGGGACCAGCTGTGAGGAGCAGGAAGCACAGACCCCATCTGCAGGTCCTTGGCCTGAGGTATGTGAAGGAGAAGGTGCTAAACACCCGGAGGTCTCGAGGGAGAGCTGTGTCCTCAGGGGAAGCCAGGTTTTGCTTACAGCATGTAGTGTTGGATGAGGGTAGGGAGGTGGGGCTGTACCAGGTGATGACCAGAACAGAAGTGTGAGGAGTAGGGGCTGGAGAACCCTGGCTTCCTGTGATGCCCAGTTTCAGCCAGGAGACGGGCCATGGTGCCTTCCAAGGCTGATAGGGGGAGTAAGGCCATTGGAACAACATGGCGCCATGTTGGGCTGGCCTTTGCCAGGAGTCCGGGGGAGGCGAGGAGTCCCTGGGCCCCCGTCTTCACTCTGCTTCTGGTACTTTGCAGCCTGGAGGGACAATGTTATAGCTTGAACTCTGGGACCCTCCTTCCTGGCTGTGTTAGGGCCACAAAAGAGGGTTGCCATCACGCTCTCAAGTCCTGTAGATAAGACACGGAGCAACCTCCTTTCTGGAAGTTGCTTTAAAATGAGACAGTTGTTGAAAGTAACAGTTGGCTGGATCGGGAGGTGGGCTCGCAAGCCTGAAACATCACGTTTGAGGTTTAGTTATTGTCCTTAGTGAACAGACCTCCAGATTCTGTTCGTTCTCTAAATAGATTCTAATTGTCCAAATAGATTCACATTTAGTTTCACGATTGGAGATAAAAGATCACTTCTCCCTAACGATAAAAAAAGGAATGTTTTCTCAACTGAAAAAAAGGTTAAACTGCTATTCATCATGTTTTGTCTTCAAACCTTTGATAGAAGAAACTTTGGTTTTTACCATTTATAGTGATTAAAAAAGGTAGAGTTTTGGTTTCAGTAAATATAGTTTATGAAAGCAGTTTCAACACACATATGTGATCTGAACAGAAAAAAAAAAAACGTAAGAACCAAAGTCCACTCCATAGAAGGGCTGAAATATCTCTTCTTGGGTTTTTCTTCTTTTTCTGAAGTGATTTCAGGGGAGAGAGCCACTACTTAATGTTATACTAACACAGGAAAGAGATTCTGAGAGGATCATTTATGAAGTAGGCCGTTTAGGGTGGGAAGCGTTTAGGCTGATAGCTAGGAAGTAAGGGCTTCCCCGGTGGCTCAGATGGTAAAGAATCTGCCTGCAATGTGGGAGACCTGGGTTCGACCCCTGGGTGGGGAAGATCCCTTGGAGAAGGGAGTGGCTACCCACTCTAGTATTCTTGCCTGGAAAATGCCATGGACAGAGGAGCCTGGAGGGCTAGAGTCCATGGGGTCACCACTACATCGCACAGAGTCAGACCTGACTGAGTGACTAACACACTGGGAATGGAGGGAGTAATGAGCACAATCTGAGTAGAGAGATGAAAATAGGAAGCATTTTATTGAGCCTTTTATAGACAATGTTTAGATTTACTTAAAAAAATTTTTTTATTGGAGTATCATTGCTTTACAGTGTATTAGTTTTTACTGTACAGCAAAGTGAATCAGCTATATGTGTGTGTGTTTGTGTGTGTGCGTGAATTCAGTCGCTCAGTTGTGCCTAACTCTTTGCAACCCCATGGACTATAGCCTGCCAGCCTCCTCTGTCCATGGGATTTTATAGGCAAGAATTCTGGAGTGGGTAGCCATTTCCTCCTCCAGGGGATCTTCCTGACCCAGGATCAAAAATGTAAACAATAGAGGGTCATTTGATGTGAGGAAACTCAGCCAGGAAAGAAACTACTATAGAAGGAATGAAGCCTCTGGGGTCACAGCATAAATGCTCAGTACTGCTCTGTGTGGGGGTGGTCTCATGACTCAGGGCACACATTTCCACGGGGGAAGTGAACAGTGGAGCACCACGAGGGAGCATCTGTCCATTTCCTCAAAAGTCTATGCTTGCTCCCTGGATGACATCTCAGGGTATTACTACATACTCCCTTGATACTTCTGACTTCTGCATTTCTGTCTCCAGCCTGGATCACTCCTCTTCAGTGTGTGTGCATACGTGTGTGTGTACATGTGTGTGTGTATACATGTGTGCACATGTGTGTGCGTGTGTACGTGTGTGTATGTGTGTGTGTACATGTGTGTGTGTGTGTGTGTGCTCAGTTGTGTCCCATCCTTTGCGACCCTGTGGACTGTAGTCTGCCAGGCGCCCCTGTCCATGGGATTTCTCAGGCAAGAATTTTGGAGTGAGTTGTCACTTCCTATTCCAGGGATCTTCCTGACCCAGGGATTGAACCCGTATCTCTTTTGTCTCCTGCCTTGGCAGGCAGATTCTTTACCACTGTGACACCTGAGAAGCCCCTCTTCACTCTGGATGGCCCTCAATTCCTGATTTCCTTCCAGATAGCTTTACTGAGGCATGTAGTGAGAATCTCAAATATGACTCATGGGGCAGCTAGCCTCCAAGATGGCCTTAAGGATCTAAGCTCCTGCCCCTCTCACTTGGCCCTGTGAACGACCCTGATCAGAACCACCCAAGTTAGTGGGGATCAGACACTGAGATAGTGAAGTTGAGCTGTTTAATCTACAAAGTTTCGGGGTCATTTGTTACACAGCAATGGAAAACAGATACAGTCCATCCAAAACAAACTCCCAATCTTCCCCAGAATTCCTCCTGCGTTTTTTCCTGTTGCTGTTAATGGTAATCCTGTCCTTTCAAAAAAGCTCAGACCAGAAATACTGGCATCATCTTTGAGTGATGAGATGGAGTCTTCCCTATGTTTCTCAAATCCCACATCCAGTTTTACACCAAATCCCTGTTGGCTCTGTCTTTAAACTGTATGCATACTCTGACTACATACCACCTCTACAGGTCCTATTGTGGTCTAATGGCTTAGACTCTAAACCACTATCCTTTCTTGGCTGGATTATGGCACGGCTCCTGCTGGTTTCTCTAATTCTGACCTTGTCCAATTTGTACATTCACAATAAAGCATCCAGAGTTATCTTAACAATATAGATCAGATTATGTCATTCCTCTGATTAAATCTCTATGAAGGCTTCCAGTCTCACTTAAGACAAAAGCCACAGTCCTTTCAGGGGTTCTGATATCTGTCACTTGTCCTTCCTCTGATCTCACCTTGTGCCTTCCTTCTGGCTCTCTTTCCTCTAGCCACACTGGTACCATTATTTTTACTCCCAACAGTGAAGGAGCAATTCTGTCTTAGACTTTATACTCATGGTCCCCTCTGCCAGGAATCATGTTCTTTTTGATAACTGCGGGGTCTTTTTTCTTGTTCTACATTATACAAGCCTTCTTGAGGACAATTCTATTTAAAATTGAAGCCTCTATCCCTGCCCTCCACCTTTCCTACCTTTTTTTTTTTTCTTAGCTTTATCACCCTCTGATGCTGTACTTCAGATGCTGTGTATCTTGTGTCTCTCCCTCCACTAGAAGGCAAGCCCCGGGGAGCTTTGTCTCTTCTGTGCACCAATGTATTTCAAGTCCCAGGAGCAGTGCCTGGTTCCTGCTATAGCTTTATTGTGCTTTGCAGATAACCTCATATTTTACATATTGAAGGTTTTTGGCAATCCTGTGTGGAGCAAGTCTGTCATTGCTCTTTTTCCAACACCATTTGCACACTTTGATCTCTGTGTCATCTTTTGGTAATCCTTGCTATGTTTCAAGCATTTTCATTATTATATCTGTTATGGTGATCAGTGATCTTTAGTATTAGCACTATGACTTGCTGAAGGTTCAGATGATGGTTAGCCTTTTTTAGCAGTATCTTAAAATTAAGGTATACTCATTGTTTTTCTAGACATAATGCTACTTTATTGTACGCTTATTTGATGACTACTGCTGCTGCTGCTAAGTCGCTTCAGTCGTGTCCAACTCTGTGCGACCCCATAGACGGTAGCCCACCAGGCTCCCCCGTCCCTGGGATTCTCCAGGCAAGAACACTGGAGTGGGTTGCCATTTTCTTCTGCAATGCATGAAAGTGAAAAGTGAAAGTTTTCTCTCAGTTGTGTCTGACTCTTCACGACCACATGGACCACAGCCTACCAGGGCTCCTCTGTCCATGGGATTTTCCAGGCAAGAGTATATAGTATAGTGTAAACATCACTTTTATATGCACTGGGAAACCAAAAAATTCATGTAACTCATTGTAGTATTCACCGTATTGTGCTGATCTAGAACCAAACACACAATGTCTCCAAAATATGTCTATAGGCCCTCAAATATTTTTTGAAAAAGTAAACACTATAAACAGAAAGTAATATTATACTGTTTGTAAAAGAGGAAAATCTAAAAGATCCTAAAGTAGTTTAAAAATTACTAAAAGTGAAATGAGAAGCATGAAAAAAGGTACTGTTTAAATCACTCAGACTTGAAAATGCGACAATATGGACCGCAGCCTACCAGGCTCCTTCGTCCATGGGATTTTCCAGGCAAGAGTATACAGTGTAGTGTAAACATCACTTTTATATGTACTGGGAAACCAAAAAATTCATGTAACTCATTGTAGTATTCACCTTATTGTGCTGATCTAGAACCAAACACACAGTGTCTCCAAAATATGTCTATAGGCCCTCAAATATTTTTTGAAAAAGTAAACACTATAAACAGAAAGTAACATCATACTGTTTGTAAAAGAGGAAAATCTAAAAGATCCTAAAGTAGTTTAAAAATTACTAAAAGTGAAATGAGAAGCATGAAAAAAGGTACTGTTTAAATCACTCAGACTTGAAAAAGAATTGAATATCACTTCCAGAAATGATGACAATAGCAACTAAAATGTAAAAAGACCATAAGGAATTAGAGTTAGAAGACAGATCTGAGGAAGCCACTCAGAATGGGGCACAGAGATAGGATGAGATTAAAATCATGAAAAAAGAAATTGAAACCTGGATGAGAAGGTCTGGTGTAGGTGCTGAATAGAAGTTTCACTAGAAGAAAGCAGTGACAGTGCGGGAGAGGAGATAATTAAAAAGACCGTGGCAGAAAATTCTCCAGATTTGAAACAAAACATAAACCTTTAGCAGAGAAGGCAATGGCACCCCACTCCAGTACTCTTTCCTGGAAAATCCCATGGACAGAGGAGCCTGGTGGGCTGCAGTCCATGGCGTTGCTAAGAGTCGGACACGACTGAGAGATTTCACTTTCACTTTTCACTTTCATGCATTGGAGAAGGAAATGGCAACCCACTCCAGTGTTCTTGCCTGGAGAATCCCAGGGAAGGGGGAGCCTGGTGGGCTGCCGTCTATGGGGTTGCACAGAGTCAGACACGACTGAAGCGACTTAGCACTGGAGAAGGAAATGGCAACCCACTCCCGTGTTCTTGCCTGGAGAAGCCCAGGGAAGGGGGAGACTGGTGGGTTACCATCTATGGGGTTGCACAGAGTCAGACACGACTGAAGCGACTTAGCAGCAGCAGCAGCAGCAGAAACCTTTAGACTAAAATAATAGAGTCCCAAGTAGGACTGTAATCTATATCTAGACACACTGAGGTAAAACTATAAGATATTGGGAAGGGAAAAATTTCAAATATAGCGACAGAATAAAAGAGTGCTCACAACTGTGAGGCTCACAGCAGGTTATTCATAAGCAATATTAGTTGTCAGGATACAATGTAAATACGCTGTCAGTCAGCTAATGGAAACAACCATTATCCTTGAATTCTATACCCAGCTAAAAGTATCATTCAACAACAGGGTCGGGGAAATAAGAGCATTTTCAGCTCTTTAGCAATGAAGCTTTGCTGAAATAACTACTGAAGTATGTACATCAGAAAGGAGAAAATTGAATACAGAGGTTTGAAGAGGGGTTGGAGTTACAGTGATATGAAACAAGTTGAATGTTCTTATAGTGCTAAACATTGACTTACAAACAAGAGGAGAGGATTACAAACAGGGAGAAATTAAAATACTAAAGCAATAAAGTGACAGATGGGAGAAGGGAGATCAGAATTGAGTGGTTCTAAGACCTGGCAGTGAGAGACTTTGATTGACAAGGTGTCAAGTATACATAAGCATAGATTAAAATGTATAATTTTCAAGCTGGCAAAGGGGCAGAGGAGAATGAAGAAAACATTATCCATTTAATAGAAGTCAGACAAGGAGAAAAATGGTCAAAAATTGAGAAAAAAACATGAACCAGGAAAGCACTAAAGAGAGGAAATTTGATTAGTGGTGTTCTTATCAGATAAAATTAATTTGAAAGCAAATAGCCTTGGTGTAGATGAAGATTATATGAGTGATAAGTGAAAAAATTCACAGGTAAGGTACAACAAAGCTAGTCTAATAACCTAGACTCAAATATATAAGGAAACAATGGACAGAGCTTCAAAGAAAAATTAACAAATTTGCAATGATGGTAACAGATGTTAACATATCTGTACCAGAAACTAATGAAGGAAGACAAAATATTAGTCAGGCTGTACTAGACATGAGCAACATGATTATCAAAGGTGACTTAATGCTTCAGTCATGATTAACAAAGATGACTTAATGTCAAAGTACATGTTCTTGGATACAAACCTCCCACCACTTTTTAAAAAGTACATATTTACTGACTATAAACACTACATGATTGATGTCATATAAAACATATTCCTTGGGAGGGAGGTTCAAGAGGAAGGAAACGTGTATGTATACCTGTGGCTGATTCATGTTGATGTGTGGCAGAAACCAACACAATATTGTAAAGCAATTATTCCCCAATTAAAAAATAAATACAAGAATATATTCCTTGATCACAATGTACATTTTTAAAGTAAAGATGAAAATCTCCTATTCTTTGGAAGTGAAATAAATATACTTATAAGAAGTAAAGATGAAATTGTATTGGAAATTGTGAAATAATTAGAACCTCTTCATAATCATTGCAATATGTGCCAAAAGGTGAGGATCAGATTTATATAATAGAAAAAAACAAAAGATTGAAAAGTGAGTGAATGAATTATTCAAGTTATAAGGTTAGCAAGAGGAAACCAGAAAAAGAAATTATATGTAGAAGAAATAGATGACAAAAAGTAAGAAGGTGAAAAAAAGCAATGCATATTCAGTAAAAGAGAACAACACAAAGAAAAAATTAAGTCACCCACCCATCTCATTATGCACAGATGCTCTCTGTTAATATTTTGGTGCAGATCTTTCCAGTTTTTTATGAAGTGATGGAACCCATGCCAGAGCTGTGTTTTACTTACAGAAAGTTTGGGTTTTCGGAGGAGGGAAATGTTTGCAAGTGGTGATGGAGAGAAAGTAAGCTTTCTATTTTGGGGTTTTGATACAAATGGATTTAGGAGGAAAACGCCAACTTGAGACAGTGGTGGTGATACCTATTGTTAAGGACTCTGTTGTGCAAGGAAGAGGCCAAAGTTTTCCGAGAGGAGACTGAGGACATGTGAGAGCTTCCGGGTCAAAAACCTGGAGCTGCAGAGATAACGTTGAGAGGGTTGTGGAACAGGGGGCTGGGTGGTAAAGTGGGAGCCAAGTTCTAGTGATGCTGGATTCTTCTGACTTGGCCACCTGGAAGGGACTGCTCCCCAGGCAGGTGGGCATGACCAGACTGTTCCTGTTGTGTGGTCTGGCAGAGAGCTGGTGAGCGGTCAGTTTGAGCTGTGGTCTTTAAGCTTAACAGGATGGTGAGGGGGCTTGTGGGGAAGGGGTTGGTGGAGGGGAGGCCGCCCCTGACTACTTCTGCCATTACATTATCCACGTCTTCTGTCAGTGTCGTCTTCTAATTTCTGGCCTACTGAGGGCAGCAGTTTTTTCAGCTGTACTATGAACTATCTTCTTCTGCTGATTCCAGGCTTAGGGGTGCGAGGAAAAGGTTGCAGCCTGAGTCCGGCGTGCTGTCTAGGAGCTTCCGTTTTGACTTTACTTTCCAGTGGCGATGGGGTTCAACTTCTCTCTGCTTAGCTCCTTTAAAAGGCAAGTCTTTCCAGGGTTCACAGTAACCAATGAAAGCCTTCTAAAATGAACAAGGCAGGCCAGGATACAAGAAACCTCTAATGAAGGGAGATCAAAGACTTTGTGTTCTGTTTGTCCCCTGCCCACTCCCCATCCCCACCGCCGCCCCCCAAGTATTCTGTGCCTCATCCCCAAAGAAACCTGCAGAACAGGCTTATTTTTTCCTGAAAACCTAATGCGTTCACTGTGGCCTCAGGAGGAGTCTGCACACATGCCACTGCCTTTGATTGAAAGTCCGTTCCTGTAACGCAGATGACTCAGGCAGAACATGCCTGTGCCGTTTTACAGGTGACAGTAAGCTCACCGCCTTCCACATGCCTCTCCTCCTGGCAGACTTCTGGCTGCACTGCAAGCCTTGGGCCGAGACAAGAGAGTGGACTCTGGCTATCAAAGCTCCGTCTAAATAAGCTGGGACCGTGCTGGAGCTGTCTTGGCTTCACAGCTAGGTATATGGGCAGTCTGCCTTGGAGGCTCTCCAAAGTGGAGATGGTTACTGAAGTATTAAAAGAAAAAAAAAAAAAGACATCCTTATAAGGAAGATTCACCTCGAGGAAGGCCCCGGCATCGACTCAGGCACTAGCACGAGAGGGGAGCTCCAGGGCATCAGAGCCAAAGAGGATTCTCCTGCCCTCAAGCAAAGGCCAAGCCTGGTTTTTATAGGCCAGACATAAATCTGAGAAAGTGTTTATAAAATAGACAGAGTCTATCTGCAAAGCTTAGAAAACAACTTTTATAGGTTCATTCTTAGAAAATCGATAGGAGGTTATTTACAGAAGTGGCTTATGTGGGGAATGATGTTCTGTCACCTCGTCTGGCCCCATCCAGTTCATTCAGCAAAACAGGACTGTTCATCTGGGGCTCCCGATGCGCTCGGAGGCCTGCATTACAGTGTCACTGCCAAAGGACAGGGGAGCCTCTGTGAAAAGCTCACTAGTGGGTCTCAAAGCTCAGAGCTGATGTTCCTACCCTGCCACACCCGCCATTTCCAGTCTGCGAGGATTCCCACTTGGTTTTCCGGCCTCCATGAAGGCCAGGAGAGCTGGAGTGAGCCAGGAGCCCTGTGCTGGTACTGCCTCTAATGCTTGTCCTGCCAAGCCTGCCGATTCTAACAGGTGAGGAGGCTGACGCCCAGAGAGGGCTCTCTCCTTTCCGCAAGCATTGCTGCATACAGAGCACGATGCTGGGCCCTCTGTGGGATGCAGAAACACAGGGGCCAGTGTCCTCGTCCTCAGGGAGTGTTTCTGATAAAGGAAATGGCACAAGTATACAAATAACTAGTGTGAAACTTGTCAATCCTAAAGGCAGTCAACCCTGAGTATTCACTGGAAGGACTGATGCTGAAGCTGAAGCTCCAATGTTCTGGACACCTGATGCAAAGAGCCGACTTATTGGAAAAGACCCTGATGCTGGGAAAGATTGAGGACAGGAGGAGAAGGGAGCAACAGAGGATGAGATGGTTGGATGGCATCACCAGTTCAATGGACCTGAGTTGAGGAAACTCGGAGAGAGTCAAAGACAGGGAAGCCTGGAGTGCTGCAGTCCATGGGGTCACAAAGAGTCAGATACAACTGAGCAACTGAACAACAACCAGAAGGAGGAAAGCCATAAATAAGATGCATCCTGTGGGGGTTTGTGTATTTAGAAGGAAATCAGCCCTTTTTTGGAGGGCAGGGAATGGGAGAGCAGACTGGTGATTGTTATGAAGTATCAATAGTTGGTATTTAAGGGCAGTCTGGGTGAATGGGGAGGACTTTTGCTCTGTTGGCATGGTAGCTAAGAGTAAACATACTGGAATGGGAAATCCTGGTATGAAAAGGAAACACTGGGACATTGATGAGCCAGAGAGGAAAGGACAATAGAGAAAGCATAAGAAGGAAGGTCGGAGGGACAAGTGCGGCTCGGTGACAGCCCCCTGAAGGCTGGAGTGAGTGGTGCGGTGTGGTTAGGGGCAGTGCTGGCCACCAGGGCTTTTCCTGGGGCAGGGGTGGGTGAGATGGGAACAGCAAGAACAAGAGGGTGACCAGAAACTCATCCTCTCCCAGAATTCAAGGGAGAAAAGATTCAAAAGTGGACCGTGGCTCAGGGTGACCAGTGCTTCCGAGAGGACAGGAATGATGGAAAACATTGGGGGTAGGAGCCCAATTTCAAGGAGTGATTGATATGCATGCAGAGACAGCTATGGGAAATTCTGATGAGTAGTTTGCTAATAGGAAGAGAAAACTCTGGAGGTAGTGTGTGGGGGGAAGCAGTCTGCAGGGTATGCTCTGAGGGGACGAGGAAAGCAGCAGTTGTGAAAGGTTCGGCTGGCTGGACCCCCCGAGCATGGGTCCTAGGATTCTGAATGAGTTTTTCGTCCATGTGATTGATGGGGGATGTTTCCTAAAATAAAAAACCTGAAGGTGCGGTTTCATCTGATGTCATCACCAATCATGTGGGGCTTAGAACTTGACCCAAGTTCTAAGTGTTGATGACCAGTTTGGAAGGCCAGGGTTGATGAGCAGATTGGAAGGCCAAGGTGGGTTCCCCGGTGGAGCTCGCACGTCGCCTGGGGACCCTGAGGTCACGCCCGAGGCTGGCAAGCACCCATGGGGCTCTGTCGAGCACAGCAAGCAGCCGTTCGGATTATCTGCAGATCAGATCAAAGGAGATATTACACTGACGTATTTCCCCCTTAACTCAAGCATTTGGCAAACATCTCATTCTTTTTAGAGAAGATTTTGATTTTTGTAGAATTAAGACTTTTTTTTTTCTCCCCAAGCATATTTCTCTCCGTTTTCAAAAGGTTGGGTCCTTGTGGGAAATTTAATCCACATGTTTATGATTCATTTCAACTCCACTCCTTTCAAATTTATCTTTGGAGCCTGAGTTGGTACTTGAGAAGCCTTTTAAAAGTTCAGGACTTTGAGAACCAGCTAGTTATTTTGCTAGCTGTGTCTTAAACACATATCAGAATTTTTCTTAACAGCAAAACCCAGAGTTTGGCGGGTCATGTGAACATAGCAAGCACCCAGCTCTCAGCAGTGCATCTGCAACAGCACACCTGTAAGCAAGGATGCCAAAGCTTGAAGGGGTGGTGGAGAAGGGGGCATCTGTGTGTTTAGGGGCAGCATCTGGGGGGCTCCAAATGATCCCAGAGAGGCCCAGGAAGCATCATGGTATCTCTGTCCACCGGGGTTGCCCTGCTCCTTTTTATAGCTTCTCTAAGCATAGATCTTTGAGCTGCTGGAACATTCCAGATCACCTCTGGGACTAGTTCCACTCCATCATCTTGTATCTAAAAATGGAAGTTCCAAAAGGTTCAGTGTCTTATTCAAGATTTCACACGCTTTTGTTTTAGAACTTCTACAAGCTTTCACCTCATCTATTTTATTCGAAGGAGAAGAATATTTGATGGGAGTCAAGGTTACTCTGGGCTTCCTAGGTGGCTTAGTGGTAAAGAATCCACCTGCCAGTGCAGGAGATGCAGGTACTTGGGTTCAATTCCTGGGTCGGGAAGATCTCCTGGAGAAGGAAATGGCAACCCACTCCAGTATTCTTGCCTGGGCAATCCCATGGACAGAGGAGCCTGGCGGGCTACAGTCCATGGGGTCGCAAAGTGTCGGACCCAACTGAGCGACTGAGCACAATACACAGCAGGGTCACTCTTCAAAGACTCAGAGTCGGGACGGGGGGCGGGGGTGGTGACAGTCTCTGGAGGGTGAAGAAGGAGGGTGCACGCTTACTTCCACAGCAGGTGCCCTCTTTGAGTTTGTCCCTTTGAAATTGTCTGCTTGGGATTGTTTCTCCTCTTGGGAAGAGGAGCGTGAAAGAGGACTCAGGAGGAACGGGCTTTTAAAGCCATAAACCAGAAGGGTGTCCTATGGGGAGGGTGGAATACTCTGAGATTACCCTGAACCCAGATGACTGCAGCGCTCAGATGGACACATGTTTCCTTCTCAAGAACACTCGGGTTTATTAAATGAGTCAATGGGTGACCATTCTAAGTATGTTTGGTCCACACAGCCACTGCAGGGGAAATCTATTGACCTTGGACCCAAACTCTGGCCCAGATCAGCTCCACTCGGCTATTTAGTTTGGTTGTAAAAAATGTGGGAAATAGATGCATATCAGTGAAGGTCTTGGTCTTTGTTCAGCAAGGAAACTTGTGGTGAAATTTATGAAGGTTTTTATCAGAGTGAGGTCAACAGAACATAGTCACACACATGCCATTTAAAACAGCGTTTGTTTTATAAGTGATTATAAAAGTACTATATGTTTGTGGTGGAAAACTTGAAAAATGCCAAAAGTGTAAAGAAGAAAAGATAAATTACCTATAATTCCACTACTTAGAGATAACCAACGTTAACATTAAACATTTGCATGTTTCCTGTCTTTTGGGTGGGTTTATAGACTTTTGTTTTTTGTGTGTGCAAAATATACTATTTTCAGATGTTGTGCACTGTCAAAAGGAGAAAAAGATGTTTCATGAGCACCTAAAGACCAGTAGCTGTGGTTCTGGGGGGTCTCCAGATCTGGAATGAGGTCCACAGCATTTATAGGACCCACAGCAGCTGAAGTTCACGGCTGTTCCTTCTCCACACTTGGTTCCCATTTCTGCCTTTTCACTTTTCTTCCCACAACTAACTAGCAATCTCAATTTTCCCCTTCTCAATTTTTACCTTCCGGCTTCTTCTCACACGTGGTTTCTCATTTCTTATGTTTTGGCTCACGCACGGCCCCCTTCTACCTCCTGGCCTCAACTGCTCACATACCATTTGTGTGACATTTTCCAGCTCAAACTCGTCAGAGAGAAGCTGATTTATTCCATTAGTGACTCTTATCTCTGTCGAGCACAGCTGGGCACCTGGGCTTTGCCATAAATTGCTGGGCAGCTGGGTTGGTTACGTCTCCGCTCTGGTCAGGTGTGGCTAGATGAGATTCAGGTAACATCTGGGAAATAATAGGGAAGACAGTGAACATCATGCCACATTCTGCTGCTCTGTTATTCTCTAATAAACACTGTTAATGTCTTCATGAATTTTTTCCTTTCAGTCATTTTTATGTGACACATGCATGGGCGTGTGTACGCCTATGCATATTTTTCCTTTTTTTAATATTTATTTTAAATTGAAGGATGATTGCTTTACAATATTGGTTTGAGAAAGGATTTATTTTACAAATTTGGGCAGAAGCTGCTGGTCTGGGATGGGTAGATGTGAACGCAGGCAGGCTTGGGGAGGAGGCAGGCTGAGGGGAGAAATGTGACCATGTGCCATTTTTTAGCCAAGCATTATATTATGAACATTTTCTTACATTTTACCTCTGTTTTCTAAAACCTGATTTGTTGTTGTGTACAGGGTTCACTTTATGGGCATGAAAGTGAAAGTGGCTCGGTTGTGTCCGACTCTTTGTGACCCCGTGGACCACACAGTCCATGGAGTTCTCCAGGCCAGAAAACTGGAGTGCGTAGCCTTTCTTTTCTCCAGGGGATCTTCCCAACCCAGGGATTGAACCCAGGTCTCCCATTTTGCAGGCAGATTCTTTACCAACTGAGCTACCAGTTTATTTCACAATTTCAGCATCACTGGGCACTTCTTGGGGTCTGCAGTGTGGGGAGGGAGGGACTCTGCTCTTTTGTCACATAATGCCAGCATCCTCTCAGTAGAAGTGATGTTTTGCTAGGTGGCCCCAAATTGCCAAATACTTACCATTGACTCTTCAGATGAATGATTTAGTTTCAAGAAAATAATGAAGACACTTGGGTTTATCGTTTTCTTTCCAGTTTATTTCCATAGATCCTATGGAATTAATTTTGGTGAATGGCATAAGTACAGAATTGAACCTTAACATTTTTCCCCTAAAATTTTCACATATTGTCCCAGAATCATCTGCCCTCTATCCTTTCTTTCTCAACTCATTAGGAATTTCAGAATGTAATTTTCTTGGTTCTCAGATGCAATTGATTGTAAGATTCACCTTTGACTTAGAAACCATAGCCATTTAAAATTCTTGAGTCATATCCTGATACCAGAAATATTAAGAATTTTCAAAATTTTTAAGAACCACAATCAAGAAATGTGGTATCAAACTGTTCTACTTATTTAGCCATTCCTGAGCTTTCTATCCTCTTGGACTGACCTATTTTGCAGCACGTTATTTTAATAGCGATGAATTAAAGTTTCTTTTGATATCTAGAACTTTATTATTTTTAATCTAATCTTGTCCTTCTGTTTTTCTATGTGATCTTCAAAATGAGTTCCTCCCATCCTATCACCATTCTTCAGCCTTGCATTAAATGTGTTCAGTTCAGTTCAGTCGCTCAGTCGTGTCCGACTCTTTGCGACCCCATGAATCGCAGCACGCCAGGCCTCCCTGTCCATCACCATCTCCCGGAGTTCACTCAGACTCACGTCCATCGAGTCCGTGATGCCATCCAGCCATCTCATCCTCGGT
>SJYT01033232.1:164906-180080 GCA_006410635.1 Cephalophus harveyi
CACTGTTTCCACTGTTTCCCCATCTATTTCCCATGAAGTGATGGGACCGGATGCCATGATCTTCATTTTCTGAATGTTGAGTTAAGCCAGCTTTTTCACTGTCCACTTTCACTTTCATCAAGAGGCTTTTGAGTTCCTCTTCACTTTCTGCCATAAGGGAGGTGTCATCTGCATATCTCAGGTTATTGATATTTCTCCCAGAAATCTTGATTCCAGTCCAGCGCGTCTCATGATGTACTCTGCATACAAGTTAAATAAGCAGAGTGACAATATACAGCCTTGATGGACTCCTTTTCCTATTTGGAACCAGTCTGTTGTTCCATGTCCAGTTCTAACTGTTGCTTCCTGACCTGCATACAGATTTCTCAAGAGGCAGGTCAGGTGGTCTGATATTCCCATCTCTTTCAGAATTTTCCACAGTTTATTGTGATCCACACAGTCAAAGGTTTTGGCCTAGTCAAAAAAGCAGAAATAGCTGTTTTTCTGGAAGTCTCTTGCTTTTTCCATGATCCATGCTCAGTAAACCTTTAATCCAATTTTTTGTTGATGGGTGAAGCTGTGTTCCTTGCCTGCTGTTTACCTGGGGCCAAGCTATGGTGGAAGTAATGAAGATAATGGCGACCTCCTTCAAAATATCCCATGCATGTACTGTGACACTCAGTGCCCCCAACGTTGCAGCAGGCCACCACTGACCCATGCTTCTGCTGGAGTGTCCTAGATACTCCAGGGCAAGTCTGGGTCAGTCTCTTGTTAGGTTAGGTTACTGCTCCTTTCTCCTGGATTCTGATGCACACAGGCTCTGTTTGTGCCCTCCAAGAGTCTGTTTTCCAGTCCTGTGTAAGCTCTGGCAGCTCTATTGTGGGGTTAGTGGCAACCTTCTCCAAGAGGGCTTATTCCATACCAAGTCTGCTGCACCCAGAGCCCCTGTTCCTGTGGCAGTCCACTGCTGACCTGTACCTCCACAGGAGACACTCAAATACAGTTCTGTCTCAGTCTCTGTGAAGTTCTTGGGTCCTGGTGAGCACATGGTTTGTTTGAGCCCTCTGAGCATCTCTAGGGGAAATGGGGTTTGATTATAAATGTGAATTCACCTCTCCTACCACCTTGATGGGCTCTTCCTTTGCCCTTGGATGTAGGTCATCTCCTCACAACTGCTCCAGGGCTTACCATCTTGCAGGGGATTCTTGGACCTTGGACGTGATGTATATCCTCAGGGCTGCTCCAGAGAAGCACAACCACCACTCTGGACCTTTGATGAGGGGTATATCATAGGGGGTCATAGCAAACACCTTCTGCCGACAACACAAGGCAACACTCTACACATGGACATCACCAGATGGTCAATACCAAAGTCAGATTGATTATAACCTTTACATCCAAAGATGGAGAAGCTCTACATTGCCCTATACAGCTTCTAAACATAAGCTCTATACAGAAGCTCTATACAGTCAGCAAAAACAAGACCAGGAGCAGACTGTGACTCAGATCATGAACTTCTTATTGCCAAATTCAGACTTAAATTGAAAAAAGTAGGGAAAACCACTAGAACATTCAGGTATGATCTAAATCAAATCCCCTACAATTGTACAGTGGAATGGAGAAATAGATTCAAGGGATTAGATCTGATAGACTGAGTTGAACTGTGGATGAAGGTTCATGACATTGTACAGGAGACAGGGATCAAGAGCATCCCCAAGAAAAAGAAAAGCAAAAAGCAAAATGGCTGTATGAGGAGGCCTTACAAATAGCTGAGAAAAGAAGAGATGCAAAAAGCAAAGGAGAAAAGGAAAGATATACCCATTTGAATGCAGATTTCCAAAGAATAGCAAGGGGAGATAAGAAAGCCTTCCTCAGTGATCAATGCACAGAAATAGAGGGGAAAAAAATAGAATGGGAAAGACTAGCAATTTCCTCAAGAAAATTAGAGATACCAAGGGAACATTAATGCAAAGATGGGTTCAATAAGGGACAGAAATGGTATGGACCTATCAGAAGCAGAAGATATTAAGAAAAGGTGGCTAGAATACACAGAAGAACTGTACAAAAAGATTTTCATGACCTAGATAATTATGATGGTGTGATCACTCATTTACAGCCAGACATCCTGGAATCTGAAGTCAAGTGGGCCTTAAGAAGCATCACTATGAACAAAGCTAGTGGAGGTGATGGAATTCCAGGTGAGCTATTACAAATCCTAAAAGATAAAGCTGTGAAAGTGCTGCACTCAATATGCCAGCAAATTTGGAAAACTCAGAAGTGGCCACAGGACTGGAAAAGAACAGTTTTCATTCCAATCACTAAGAATGGCAATGCCAAAGAATGCACAAATTGCCACACAATTCCACTTATCTCACACACTAGCAAAATAATGCACAAAATTCTCCAAGCCAAGCTTCAACAGTATGTGAACCGTGAACTTCCAGATGTTGAAGCTGGTTTTGGAAAAAGCAGAGGAACCAGAGATCAAATTGCCAACATCCGTTGGGTCATCAAAAAAGCAAGAGAGTTCTAGAAAAACATCTATTTCTGCTTAATTGACTATGCTAAATCCTTTGAATGTGTGGATCACAATAAACTGTGGAAAATTCTGAAAGAGATGGGAATAACAGACCATCTGACCTGCCTCCTGAGAAAATTGTACGCAGATCAGGAAGCAACAGACTGGTTGCTGGACATGGAACAACAGACTGGTTCAAAATAGGAAAAGGAATATGTCAAGGCTATATATTGTCATCCTGCTTATTTAACTTATATGCAGTGTATATCATGAGAAATGCTGGCCTGGAGGAAGCACAAGCTGGAATCAAGATTTCCAGGAGAAATATCAATAACTTCATGTATGCAGATGACACTACCCTTATGGTAGAAGTTGAAGAAGAGCTAAAGAGCCTCTTGATGAAAGTGAAAGAGGAGAGTGAAAAAGTTGGCTTAAAACTCAACATTCAGAAAACTAAAATCATGGCATTTGGTCCCATCACTTCATGGCAAATAGATGGGGAGACAGTAGAAACAATAACAGACTTTATTTTTTTGGGCTCCAAAATCACTACAGATGGCGATTGCAACCATGAAATTAAAAGACACTTGCTCCTTGGAAGGAAAGTCATGACCAACCTAGACAGCATATTAAAAAGCAGAGACATTACTTTGCCAACAATGTTCCATCTACTCCAGGCTATGTTTTTTCCATTAGTCATGTATGGATGTGAGAGTTGGACTATAAAGAAAGTTGAGCACTGAATAATTGATGCCTCTGAACTGTATTATTGGAGAAGACTCTTGAGAGCCCCTTGGACTGCAAGGAAATCCAACCAGTCCATTCTAAAAGAAATCAGTCCTGATATTCATTGGGAGGACTGATTTTGAACCTGAAACTCCAATATTTGGGCATCTGATGCAAAAAGCTGACTCACTGGAAAAGACCTGATTCTAGGAACTATGAAGGCAGGAGGAGGAGAAGGGGATGACTGAGCATGACATGGTTGGATGGCATCACCGACACAATGGGCATGAGTTTGCTTAAACTCTGGGAGTTGGTCATGGACAGGGGGGCCTGTCGTGTTGTGGTCCATTGGGTCACAAAGAGTTGGACATGACTGAATGGCTGATCTGTACTGATATAAATGTAAATATATAAAATATACAAATATTTCCATAAATTATAAACTTTTAGACTTGAATAGCACTTTAAGTATCATTTAATTCAATATGTGTCATTCTCTCACATGACAAAATTAACACAGAGAAAATAATGTGATTTGGAGAATAGCACCTAGCTCTTCAGTGGAAAAAAAAAAAAAAAATCCTTTGTGTCTCATTAAAATTGAAGTTCCTTCTTTTAGGTATTTTTTTTTTTAATATTTATACCAAACAAGCATATGTAGCTTTCTATTTTAAATAGTGTTTTCCTCTCATATTAAGTATATTTTATTTAATTCTTTGTTTCTTAAGTAAAAATATTTGTAGAATGTCTCTACTCATTTTTCTATTCTTTCTATGTAATGTGAAGAGTGGTTATTTTGCCATAGCAATTTTGCAGAAGTCATTGCTTTTTTGGGCATATGTTTATTCTAAATTAATTATTTCTATTCCTTTGGCATAATTCGTAAGAAAATGAGCTTCATCTTGTCAGGTGTTTACTCAGTGAAGCTCATTTCCCTCACTCCTCCCTTTCTGCAGCAGAGATAATTTAACACTAAGAATTTTAAATTTGCCCTGCAGGGAAAAGAAAAAGGAAAAAATCTCCTTCTTATGAAAGAAGCCAGGACTATAAATTGCAAAATAAGCATCCTATAGAACTTGCTTAGATTTGGATTTACAACATCTGCTGCTGTTAATATTAACAAGTCCTTGCATGCACTCTCAGTTGCTCAGTTGTGTTCGACTCTTTGAGACCCCATGGACTATAGCCCACCAGGCTCTCCATCCATGGAATTCTCCAAGCAAGAATACTGGAATGGGTTGCCAATTTCTTCTCCTTGGGATCTTCCTGATCCAGGGGTCAAACCTGCACCTACTGCATTGGCAGGTGGATTCTTTAACCCTGAGCCACCTGGGAAAGCCCAAGTCCTTTACCCAAGGCTAACAGGAGATTAAGTAAAATAAACCCCTAGAATTTTATAATGTATTTCTAAGATTTAGTAAATTTAACTTTAGGATTACAATCAAGTATTATTCATATTACACAATGTCTCTTTTAGACTACTCACTTGATATCCTCTTCTACTTAATTAGTTGGTCACATCATAAACAGGAAGTACTGTAGACTTCAGGAAGTACGGAACGTATGGATAAGTTAATGGAAAAGTTTAAAAGATTGTATTTCATTTTCTTCTTTCCAAATTTCAAAAGCCTTTTAAAATACATTTCTCTCAATTTATAGGATTAAGGCATTTTCCCTTAAGGATAATTTTCCCTTCCTGTCTTTTTCCTTCATTTTCTCATAACAGAATAAGAAAAGAATGTGTAGAAATATGAAGCCAGATATGTAGAAGATGCTTTTATATCTGAGAAAATTGCCATATTACTAAATATCCAGAGATAGAATTAATGCCAGACTCAGGTGGAGACAGTACTTTTGCATTTGGACTACTTTGAAGGAACCAAAGGGAATAGGAATCTTTGTTAGTATTAAACATTATCTTTAACAAGTTAGTACTTACTAAAAGCAGTATAGCCCTATGCCTGGTGGGCTGCCATCTATGGGGTCGCACGGAGTCGGACACGACTGAAGCGACTTAGCAGCAGCAGTAGCAGCAGCCCTATGGAAACACTTCCCACATTGCCAGCAGATTCTTTAACATCTGAAGTACCAGGGAAGCACCTAAAATTTTGTAATTGAATATAACTGAAATTTAGCTTTGATTTTATGTAAAAATATCTATAGAATTATGGTTGAACATTTTAATAAGAAACTTGATATCTATTTTAATGAAAAGGAGAAATTCCATAAAAGTTATCATCTTTTAAAATAGATTCAGGCAGGAGTTGGAAAGGTAAGGATAATAGAGTGTGAATCTACATAATAATTATTTTAGAATTTCATGCTGCCCTCAATGGTGACATGATTAAACCTATTAATTAACAAATATTTAAGTATGTATAGTAGGGTTAGTCCCCAAGTTCAGGATTTGTCAAAGGTTAGCAAGTAGGCCATCACTTTATATTTACAAAACTAAAATGGTTTATAGATGTGGCCTCTGTTGTCAAAGGAAATTTAAGCTTCCACTACAGAGTATTTATTGTTCTTGTTTAGTGGCTAAATTGTGTCTGACTCTTTTGCAATCCCATTGACTATAGCTCACCAGGCTCCTCTGTCCATGGGATTTCCTGGGCAAGAATGATGGGGTGGGTTGCCATTCCCTTCTTCAGGGGTCTTCCCAACCCCGGGATTGAACTCACATCCCTGAGTCTCCTGTATTGGCAAATGGATTCTTTACCACTGGGCAATCTGGGAAGCTAAGTATAGAATATACAAAATATATAAATAAACATAGGCATAATTATTCTCAACATTAACCCTGATAAGTAGGATAAATCATTCATACACAGAACATTTCAAAGAAATGAACATGTTAAATATTTAGGAAGGCAATAGGTTCGAAAGAGTATAATATATTACAGTTATTCAAAAAGCATGATCTCTAAACCAACAGGTTTGGTGATGACTCCATTGAAAATTCATTGAAATCATCTGAAAATTATGGAATTATTAAAAATAAAAATTGAAAGTCTAGACTTTGAGGAAAAGGAAGGTGTATTCTAAATTTCTGTACCTATGGCTTATTAAGGTCCATCTAGTCAAGGCTATGGTTCTTCCAGTGGTCATGTATGGATGTGAGAGTAGGACTGTGAAGAAAGCTGAGTGCCGAAGAATTGATGCTTTTGAACTGTGGTGTTGGAGAAGACTCTTGAGAGTCCCTTGGACTGCAAGGAAATCCAACCAGTCCATTCTAAAGGAGATCAGTCCTGGCTGTTCATTGGAAGGATTGATGCTGATGCTGAAACTCCAATACTTTGGCCACCTCATGCGAAGAGTTGACTCAATGGAAAAGACTGTGATGCTGGGAGAGATTGGAGGCAGGAGGAGAAGGGGATGACAGAGGATGAGATGTCTGGATGGCATCACAGACTCGATGGACATGAGTTTGGGTGTACTCTGGGAGATGGTGATGAACAGGGGGGCCTGGCATGCTGCAATTCATGGGGTCGCAAAGAGTCAGACACGACTGAGTGAACTGAACTGAACTGATGTCTTTAAAAATGGGTAATGATTGCTCTTATTTCAGCATCACTTGAAGTGAATCAGTTTGCTTCTGTTTATTACAAAAACTTTTTCAGTTACTTTTTTTAAATGTGAGAAAGGGACGTAATTTCTGGTGTGCAGCTTTGAACTTTTTCTTTTAGGGACCTACTCAATCACCTTCAGGGAAGTCTCGGTTTGACCGTAGCCACTAGTCCCAAGGTCAGGAAGAGCAGCAGTAGGAACAAGAGCAATAACAGGTAAACACTGGACTTAGACCTTCCTGGATACATTTGGAATTAGTCTTTGATGCAGAGATTCATCTCTTCTGTTCCACTGGCTTTTGTTCCCTGAGTCCTTTGAATTACACTACACTCAGTTCTACTTGACTCACCTTTCTAGAGTGTTCATTCTTAAGTTTATGCTTTTCCTATACAATTCCTTCTTTTTTCCCATCCTGGGAAAGCTACATATTGGGTATTTGTGTGTGTGTGTGTAAATATTAAAAAAAAAAAAAAAAAAAACTAAAGGAAAGAACTGCCATCTTAATGAGATATGAAGAGTTTTACACCAATTCATGAAATCTCATTTTGTTGAAAGGGTAAAGGAAACCACTCTGGGGGTTAGAAGATTGAGAATGAAATACTAAGGACTAAAGTTTTAAAAGATAGTTGGAGAAACAGAAACCCTGGACAAAACTGAGATAAAATAATAAAAACTCCTTCTATCTCTAGATTGAGATTCCATCTCAAGATTACAAGAGAATGGTGTATGAACTCACTGTAGTTAAATATTTTGTAACACATAAGTGATTTTTTTTTTAAGGCATTTGAAAGATGGTTACAAAATCCAAGGTTGTGGCTAATTATTCAAAGGGTTAGTGAATTTGAAGTAAGCTGAACACTAACTGCCATTTTAAGAATACTTCCTCAAGCTGAGTGGAAAATAGGAACTAATACCAAATGATGATTCTTTGAAGAAAATCAGTTACAAATAAAAATAAAATTAGACATAAGCTTATTAAACTCTAACAGGCTTAAATAATGTGCTTGCAATTTGATAAATAATTGACTTCTCATCTTATTTCTTCAGGTGATAACAACACTTTGGTATTTTTTCCTTTTTATTTTATAAGTACTTTGACTCATAATGACATCTATGAATATAAGAGCTAATGAAAAGAAGGGGTATATTAACTCCGCTACTTACATCTAGTTTAACTGAAAACAAATAGCAGTCAAAAGAAGAAAATTAAACAAAAATGACTGTAAGATGAGAGCATGAAGATGGTTGAAAGGGAAAAAGGGGAATAAGCATCAATAGTTGCAGAAATATTCAAGTTGTGTTCATTATTAATCTATAAAGCTGCACTTCTGAGAGTACTATTTTTACAATAGTGTTATGTGTAAAAAAATACCAATTCTTTAACCTGAGCTCTTGTTGAACACAGTTTTGGACATAACTTTTACAAAATAAAACTTTTTTTTTTTTAAAGTTTCATGTCTGTTTTTACAAATACTCTCTAAAATGCATACTCTGTTAAGAAATGTGAACAGTTGGGGATTGCATGCTCTCCATTCCCCTCTTTACATAAGTGCATTTTCCCAAGGCAGTATTCACATCAGCTACCATTTATTTTATAAAATAAGACTCACTCGATGTACTTTTTCTCATTCATTCATAAAGCATTGAATGTTTACCATGTGCTGGTACTAAGAATGCAGATATAAAAAAGCAAGATCCAAAGGCATGTGAGACCATGACTATATGAATTACAATAAAGTGGTTGGTTGCAAACTCATAAAATCAATCATAGAGTCAGTGTGGATCTCTGATTTACCTTCCTCTAAAAAATATTATGAATATTATTATTTCAAATTAGAATTTCAATCCTTGTAAGGGATCCAATGACTGTGGCTCAGATGATGAACTCCTTATTGCAAAATTAGACTTAAATTGAAGAAAGTAGGGAAAACCACTAGACCATTCAGGTATGACCGAAATCAAATACTCTGCAATTATACGGTGGAAGTGACAAATAGATTCAAGGGATTAGACCTCATAGACTCTGTGAAGAATTTTGGACAGAGGTTCATGACATTGTATAGGAGGCAGTGATCTAGACCAGCCCCAAGAAAGAAATGCAAAAAGGCAAAATGGTTCTCTGAAGAGGACTTACAAATAGCTGAAAAAAGAAGAGAAGCTAAAGGCAAAGGAGAAAAAACAAAGATATATGTATCTGAATTCAGATTTCCAAATAGCAAGGAGAGATAAGAAAGTCTTCCTCAGTGATCAATGCAAAGAAATATAGGGAAAAAAAAAAAACAGAATGGGAAAGACTAGAGATCTCTTCAAGAAATTAAAGATACCAAGAGAACATTTCATGCAAAGATGGGCTCAATAAAGGACAGAAATGGTGTGGATCTAACAGAAACAGAAGATATTAAGAAGAGGTGGTAAGAATACACAGAAGAACTGTACAAAAAAGATCTTCACGACCCAGATAATCACGATGGTGTGATCACTCACCTAGAGCCAGACATCCTGGTATCTGAAGTCAAGTGGGCCTTAGGAAGCATCACTATGAACAAAGATGGAATTCCAGTTGAACTATTTCAAATCCCAAAAGATGAAGCTGTGAAAGTACTGCACTCAAAATGCCAGCAAATTTGGAAAACTCAGCAGTGGCCACAGGACTGGAAAGGGTCTGTCTTCATTACAATCACTAAGAAAGACAATGGCAAAGAATGCTCAAACTACTGCACAATTGCACTCACATGCTAGCAAAGTAATGCTTAAAATTCTCCAAGCCAGACTTCAACAGTATGAGAACCATGAACTTCCATATGTTGAAGCTGGTTTTGGAAAAGGCAGAGGAACCAGAGATCAAATTGCCAACATCCATTGGATCTTCTAAAAAGCTACAGAGTTCCAGTAAAACATCTATTTCTGCTTTATTGACTATGCCAAAGCCTATGACTATGTGAATCACCACAAACTGTGGAAAATTCTTCAAGACATGGGAATACCAGAACACCTGACCTGCTTCTTGAGAAACCTGTATGCAGGTCAGGAAACAACAGTTAGAACTGGACATGGAATAACAGACTGGTTCCAAATTAGGAAAGGAGTATGTCAAGCCTGTATATTGTCATCCTGCTTATTTAACTTATATGCAGAGTACCTCATGAAAAACGCTGGGCTAGATGAAGCACAAGCTGGAATCAAGATTGCCAGGAGAAGCATCAACAACCTCAGACATGCAGATGACACCACCCTGAAAGTGAAGGTAGAACTAAAGAGAAAGTGAAGAGGAACTAAAGAGCCTCTTGATGAAAGTGAAAGAGGAGAGTGAAAATGTTGGCTTAACATTCAACATTCAGAAAACAAAGATCATGGCATCTGGTCCCATCACCTCATGACAGATAGATGGGGAAACAATGGAAACAGTGAGAGATTTTATTTTGGGGGGCTCCAAAATCACTACAGATGATGACTGTAGCCATGAAATTAAAAGATGTTTACTCCTTGGAAGAAAAGCTATGACCTACCAAGACACTGTATTGAAAAGCAGAGACATTACTTTTTCATCAAAGGCCCATCTAGTCTAAGCTATAGCTTTTCCAGTAAATTGTTTATGGATGTTAAAGTTGGACTGAAAAGAAAGCTGAGTGCTAAAGAATTAATGCTCTTGAACTATGGTGTTGGAGAAGACTCTTGTGAGTTCTTTGGACTGTGAGGAGATCCAACCCATCAATCCTAAAAGAAATCAGTCCTGAATATTCATTGAAAAGACTGATGCTGAAGCTGAAACTCCAATCCTTTGGCCACCTGATGTGAAAAACTGACTCATTGGAAGAGACGCTGATGCTAGCAAAGATTGAAGTTGGGAGGAGAAGGGGATGACAGAGGATGAGATGGTTGGAAGGCATCATCAATTCAATGGGCATGAGTTTTATAAGCTCTAGGAGTTGGTTACGTACAGGGTAGCCTGACATGTGGCTGTCCATGGTGTCACAAAGAGTCGGACACCACTGAACAACTGAACTTAACTGAACTGAATCTTATTTGGGTAATATACTGAAAAACAAATGTGAAACAATATGGTCTATTGATTTTTCAGTATCCTAGTAGAAAAATCATGGAGCCGTGCTGAAACTACTGATAACTGATTCTAAAAGCATTGTGTAGAGTGTGACTAGGATTCTTAGGAATCTCTTTAGAGACACACAGAGAGAAACAGAGATAGAGAGAGAAAAATAGAAAGCACCCAACATTAAGCTAGCAAAATAATAAATTCTAAAACATCACTTATTCGTGAACATGCACAGCAGCATAGTTGTAATTGGAAAAGAAATTGATACTACCACTTCAGAAAATCACTGAGAATTACTAAGTAAAATTAAGACTTCTCTGATGGCTCAGATGGTAAGGAATCTGCTTGCAATGCAAGGGACCAATGTTCGATCCTTAGTTTGGTAAGAACCTCTGGAAAAGGTAATGGCAACCCACTTCATTATTTTGAGTTTCATGAACAGGGGATCCTGGAGGACTATAGTCATGAGGGTAGCAAAGAGTTGGATACTACTGAGCACCTAGAGCTAAGTGAAATGGAAATTGAACATGCCCATATTCCATCAATTCTATTAATGTCAATATTTATTCTATAGAAATCCTTGTGCAACACTAAAACCCCCCAATACCCAGATGTCCACTGATAGAGTAAATATATCTTTTTTATGGGTTATACTACCTGGGATATCCTACAACAGTGAAAATCAAGGTGAGGTTCATGTATCAATTTGGAGGAGCATGAATTAATTAATCTAAAAGCAAAGTGTGAAAAATACCAAATGATTTTCTCCATTCATGTTAAAAAATTAAAAAGTGAATAATGTGTATGTGAAAGTATAATAACATTTTAAATAAAGGAAAGGAATCAACAATAAAAAATTATATTGATTGCTTTTGGAGAGGAGGGAGGAAGGGGATGAAAATGGAGACTAGTACATGGTAAACATGGCAAATTGATAAAATGGTATTTACAATGTTCACTTTCTCATGTGGAATGTTGAATAGAAAGATGTTAATTTTCTTCTTAAATTATCCATATATGTATATGCTCTTTTATATGTTCAATATATTTCATAATAAATATTCTACAAAGAATAAATATATAGATGCTGAATAACTAAAAGAGAGTCTGATCAGTTACAGACTTGATGGAAGGATGTGTTTCAAATTCTGACCTCAAGAAAATTGACATTATTTCTCCAGTATGGGCTCTGCAAAGAAAATTACAACTTAAAATCCTTTCATAGTGGGCATATCTTGCCTTTGATAGTATTGATAAAGCTTCTCCAATACAAATTTTCATTCTTAATACAGTGTCAAAATCCATTTTACTCTAGTAGAACGTTGGTGATACCACTTTTTACAGCCAGACTATGTCTCCATATTGACTATCATGTATCCAGTTTTGAAAAATCCCAGTGAAATCTGACAGATTAAAAACATTAACAAAAACAAAGTTATAGCTAAATTGAACATAGCTGTAACTTTTGAATATTTGTGACAGAAATAGGCATGCTAAAAATATGGTGTTTTATAAAAACTCCTTAGAAAAGTACATTGCTTTTGGCAATTGATCAAGCAATTATCTTGCAAAATAAAATTTTATAGTGACATTTGAAAGGGGTTCTCCAAATAGAACTTCTCCTTTTACAAGTGGCTAATTGTAGTTTGGATGGACAGTTTGGCATTTAAAATTGAAGTTTAAGTTAGTTTATAAAACCAATTACACCAATAGTTATTATTATATTTTTAATGTACAGTTTTACTCTAGAAAGTGATTTAGAGGATATAGAGAGCTTAGAAACAACACACATAAAAACTCTAATAAAGCAAGATTCCTATGGGCGCAGGAATCCTGTAGGCCTCCCGTGTCTATCATACAAAGATACTGCTAAAAATGCAAGGACACAATGAGATGTTTTTCTCTTTTTTTCCATTTTGATGATATATATAAATATATAGTGATTTCTTAATTTCTGTCACAATTTTTGAACTTAACTATATTGACACAAAATAAGTTAACTGCATAGACAAATTATATATAACATTTTGTTGACCTGGTAGCCAAACTTCAATATTTAAATTGAAGATAGTGGACAATTTTGAGAATTTTTACTTATTGGAGTATAATTGCTTTACAATGTTGTTTTAGTTTCTGCTCTACAACAATGTGAACTAGTTATATGTATATATATTAATATATACCCTCCCTCTTGAGCCTTTCTTCCATCGTCACCATCCCTAATATTGATCCCTCCATTCTGATAGGTACTTAATAAAGATCTGTTAGATTATTTTACCATCTGAGCCACTGAGGAAGCCCTGATAAGATTACTTTAAATGGAAAAAATAAGATCATTTACACACTTACCCATGGTATGGCTTTTTTACATAAATTTACTCTAAGCAGAACATCAATATAAGCATAAAATTTAAAAAATCATAATTTACTTAGTTCATGTAAGTGAAGAGTTGGAGGAGAGAGGTTCAGAAAATGGAAACCCATATTATTTTTGCATGAACATAAACACCTAATTCCCTTAATATTTACTTGTTAAGAACTTACTGTGTTGGGTACAAAAAAATTACAGAGACTGATAGTACAAAGTCTTTGACCTTATGTGTTTTCTATTTAGAGAGAGAGCAAAAAATGGGAATAAGGAAATATATTTTCATGTATATGAAACATGTACCATGAACCATGTCTACATCCCCATACTTTAAATCATGGCAGAACTAAATTCTTTCCCTTGGGCTTCCATTCACTCAGGCATTACAGAGATGGTTCCATCTGTTTTCGAGTACCTAATCCTCTTGCTCAACCACCTGGTAAATAGCTCCCCATCCAAAGTCCTCCAGAGGAGACTCCATTTACTTCCTAGACAGTCTTACATGCTCTGCATGTCCCCACTGCACTTGCATATTTTTCCTTTACTACAGTTTTTTCCTACTCCTATATGATGATTGCAAACACGGATTGAGTATATGCATATTTTATATTTTCTTGCAATTACTGGGCATTTAGAAACAATTTGGATAACTTAGTCGATTATATAAAGGTCTAAATTTCTAAGGAAATAACATTTGCTGGATATTAAATTAATCACAGAAATAAAATCGAATACTTATTTGGATAGTATTTTCTGCAAGTTTAAGTTTTGGGACAAATTTGACCTTACAGACTTTAATAAAAAGCTGCCTATGGTAAAGCATCTGCCTGCAATGCAGGAGACCAGGGTTCCATCCCTGGGTCAGGAAGATCCCCTGAAGAAGGAAATGGCAACCCACTCCAGTATTCTTGCTTCAGAAATCCCATGGACAGAGGAGGCTGGTAGGCTACAGTCCACGGGGTCACAAAGATTTGGACATGACTGAGTGACTTCACTTTTTTATGATAACATACAACATCCTTGGATTCAAAGAACACTGGTCTGATCTTGGACAATGTTTTAATCTTGGACAATATTTTAATTTAAGTGTTCTTTTCTTAAAGGGTAAGAAGGAATAGATTTTGCCCTACTTATGATAGAATTATTGTGATAAAAGATAAATATGGTGCAGTCACTGGGCAAATGAAAAAATAGTACAAATAAGTATTTGTACTATTATTAAATAAGAGTATTAATAAATTATGAAAATAGAAATTTAATATAGTATGGATATATCAAACAAAAAAAAATGATCTGGTATCTCAGATTTCTTAAATTTGGAAAATATAAATTGAATGCTTGAAGATAGGGAAGAATGGATGCATTTTTAACTACCTAAGAGTAAAATGGAATTTTCCTAAGCACCAAATTTGGAATTATAATGGATGTTTTATAAATTATATTGTGAAATTTTTGCTTTGCAAAAATATTAGTAAAACATTTCTAGCTGTCTAAAATATCATGAAAACCTGAAAAACCCCTCCAAATAGATAGCACTCATCAGTAGTCGAAAATGTAGATCTCTTACATAACTATAATGCTCATTTGTTAAAAGGCAGTTCAGTTCAGTTCAGTCGCTCTGTCGTGTCTGACTTTGTGACTCCATGGACTGCAGCACAGCAGGCCTCCCTGTCCCTCGCCAGCTCCCAGAGTTACTCAAACTCATGTCCATTGAGTCTGTGATGACAAAATAACACATTACTTCAATAGATACTAGTCTTACCAAGGAACAACCAGGCCTCCATAAGTATTTATTAAAAAACAAACAGTATTTATAAATTATACACAAACTTTTAATAAACATCTTTACTGCAACCAATTTGAAATAATTTTAAAACCACATATTAAGTGAATAAAGATATAAATGAATCAGGAGCATAATGGAATAGCCACATATTATAAATAATTATGACATTACAATTTAGCTAG
>SJYT01033232.1:180762-197737 GCA_006410635.1 Cephalophus harveyi
TTATACCAACTAAATTGCTGATGCACTGTGGTATCTATCTGGTACCTAAGACACATATTCAGAAGACCTGGGCTTGAGTTTCTGCTGAAAGTGAAGTTGCTCAGTCGTGTCCAACTCTTTGCGACCCCATGGACTGTAGCCTATCAGGCTTTTCAGTTTATGGAATTTTCCAGGCAAGAGTACTGGAGTGGGTTGCCATTTCCTTCTCCATGGGATCTTTCCAACCCAGGAATCGAACCCAGGTCTCCCTCATTGCAGGCAGACACTTTTACCTTCTGAGCCACCAGGGAAGTCCACGAGTTTCTGCTGAACCTATATTAATTGCGATTTTGGGTAAAAACTTTGTTTCTGAAACAGAAATTTCTCATCTAAAATGGAAGTAAAATGCACCTTTTAAAATGTTCTATTAAAACAGATAATGTAGTATGCACATCCACACACATGAGCAAGACAAAATTAACTCAGAATGTGTCTTAGTGACTTATTAATGATTTTGTTAAGTAAAGTGAAGAGGAACTAAAAAGCCTCTTGATGAAAGTGAAAGAGGAGAGCGAAAAAGTTGGCTTAAAGCTCAACATTCAGAAAACAAAGATCATGGCATCTGGTCCCATCACTTCATGGGAAATAGATGGGGAAACAGTGGAAACAGTGTCAGACTTTATTTTTGGGGGCTCCAAAATCACTGCAGATGGTGACTGCAGCCATGAAATTAAAAGACGTTTACTCCTTGGAAGAAAAGTTATGTCCAACCTAGATAGCATTTTCAAAAACAGAGACATTACTTTGCCGACTAAGGTCCGTCTAGTCAAGGCTATGGTTTTTCCTGTGGTCATGTATGGATGTGAGAGTTGGACTGTGAAGAAGGCTGAGCGCTGAAGAATTGATGCTTTTGAACTGTGGTGTTGGAGAAGACTCTTGAGAGTCCCTTGGACTGCAAGGAGATCCAACCAGTCCATTCTGAAGGAGATCAGCCCTGGGATTTCCTTGGAAGGAATGATGCTAAAGCTGAAACTCCAGTACTTTGGCCACCTCATGCGAAGTGTTGACTCATTGGAAAAGACTCTGATGCTGGGAGGGATTGGGGGCAGGAGGAGAGGGGGACGACCGAGGATGAGATGGCTGGATGGCATCACGGACTCGATGGACGTGAGTCTGAGTGAACTCCGAGAGATGGTGATGAACAGGGAGGCCTGGCGTGTTGCGATTCATGGGGTCTCAAAGAGTCGGACACGACTGAGTGACTGAACTGAACTGAACTAACAGTTTTTCAGACTTTTATGCTTGTTTCTCATTGATGCTTTTAAGACAGTGATACTGTACTTCTTAAAAAAGTTACCCTGAACCTTTCCAGGAATCATCTGGAAAAAATGAATGGAATTGTTAGTTTTGACTGCTTTCCCTGGTTATGCATTATCAACTTTTATTTATATATATTCATATTCAACATCTCCCCACTATGCTTTGTTCAAATAATCATTAATTAAGATATGCTGTGTACCAGGAAATATCCTAGGTCCTAGAGAATATTGAGAGAGTGAAAGGCAAAAAAGCACAGTGCCTAACCTCCTAGAAATCATAGAACAGTGAGGGAGACAACTGCTAATTAAGGAACAAATTAAATGTTGAATTGCAACTGTAATCAATATAAGGTTGTAACTATTAAATAAAATCTTACTTCTAATATGTCTGACCTGGTTAGGAAGATTAGAGAATTCCAGAGAATAGAATATTTGAGATGAGATTTAAATGATGTGTAGCAATCACATAGGTGAAAAGGACTGGATGTTAAAGAGAAGAGTACTCCAAAAAGTAAGAGCAGCACCTGTAGGCTTCTTGAGCCAGGGAAAGCTGTGTGTTTGATGAACTGAAAGATCATTGTGGCAGGTGTGTGATGAGACTACTACAAAGGGAGAATTTTTGCTCTATTTCAGCCCTTTATACTATCCCAACTCAGTACCTCTAGGTTCTAGGCCACTAAATTGTGCCAGTCACTCACTTTGCATCATTACTTGGCTTCATTTCCTCAGAACAGTGGTTTAGTAATGTTTGATTTATGCCATATTCCAGTTACAGCACAATATTAGATCTACCTTGGGTGCCTCTCTAGCTTTTTTTTTTTGACCCTGGGTTCTTGATTTTTTAAAAAAATATTTTACTTTATTTTACTTTACAATACTGTATTGGTTTTGCCATACATCAACATGAATCCTCCACGGGTGTACATGAGTTCCTAATCCTGAACCCCCTCGCACCTCCCTCCCTATACCATCTTTCTTGGTCATCCCAGTGCACCAGCCCCAAGGATCAAGAAGGGAAACAAGTCTCTTCTCTTTTCCATCACCTCAACATTAGTCAGTGCATGTACTCTCTGTAGGATTTCCTTAGCCTTACATCATGCTAGTACCAGTACATTTTTTAACCAGACAACACTCATTTCTTAAAATGCAATAAATTGTATCTGCCCATCTCTTTAAAGAACATATAGCAAACATGGCTGACTTGTCTTTTGTAAGAAAGGAATGCACACTTTTCTTACACTCACATCAAATGATCAAAGAGCATCCCTTGTCTTTGTATAGGCATACACACCTACACACCTATCTGAAAAGCTCCTATGTCCTACATAGTTATATTTTTAGTAAATTTGATTAGATCCTTGGAAACCCCTAGTGTCTCAGTGGGGGTCAGTAGCTATCTGTTATACATGGAAATGATGTTTTCTTTCTCACTATAGGAATAGAGTGAGGGAGGATAGTTTTACATTTGTATACTTACATATTAGTTTTACTTGCTGGAAGAGTATGACAGTCTTTCTAAGAGTTCTAGTAGGTTTGGCAGATTTGCTAATTGGAAAACAACCAACTGCATCACCCTTGATAATTTTCCACTGAAGTCCATTCTCTGTTTTCCCAGTTATGACTTGGCATGGTTTTAAGTTTATACCTTATTTAACTTCAAACCAGACCAGGAATGGCATTCCAAATTAGATCTATACCTGGAACAGAGTTTTCTTTAGACAAAATTATAAAGTACAGAAAGTGCTTCTTCAGTGACCATATAATTCAATATCTGCAGAATTAAGATTTTTGATGGTATTCGTTCTTTCTCTAAAGCCCTAGCACAGATTTTGTTCCTTATTTAAACTGTTTTCATATGGTGATTTTTTTAAAAATATAAATTTATTTATTTTAATTGGAGGTTAATTACTCTACAATATTGTATTGGTTTTGCCATATATCAACATGAATCCACCACAGGTATACATGTGTTCCCCATCCTGAACCCCCCTCCCTCCTCCCTCCCTGTACCATCCCTCTGGGTTGTCTAAGTGCATACGGTGATTTTTCAAATTCCATCATTTTTTCTATATTTTTTTTTCATTTTATATATGATATTATACATGTTTCAATGCCATACTCCCAAATCATCCCACCCTCTCCTTCTTCCTCTCCCACAGAGTCCAAAAAACTGTTCTATACATCTGTGTCTCTTTTGCTGTCTTGCACACAGGGTTGTCATTACCATCTTTCTAAATTCCATATATATGTGTTAGTATACTGTATTGGTGTGACTGAATATCTTCTGTAAGGAAAAGCTTTCTCTTGATTAATTTGTTTCAGAATGATCTCTTTGATTCTTATTTTAGTCAATTAGTTATAATTCTTCACTAGTATTACTTATTTTGATGCTCAAATTTTCCCAAGCTTGGGCAGTGGAGTCCCTTTATATGACTTCTGTGTTTGTTGACATGCCCTTACCAATCTCAAGCCTACTTTGTTTTCTTTCACTACAAAAATATTCTAGGTATAACTTCTACTTTTCCTGCCCTTTGTCTAAAATCAGTTGGCTCTCATAATAATTGACTTGGGCAATAATCACTAATGTATATTAAAACTAGTGGTGAAAATTTGAATAATAAGATAATTACTTAGTCCAACTCTTTGTGACCCAATGGACTGTATCCCGCTAGGCTCCTCTGTCCATGGAATTTTCCAGGCAAGAAGGTAACCATTCCTTTATTCAGGAGATCTTCCCCACAAAGGTATTGGGCCCAGGTCTTGGACCCAGGTCTCTTGCATTACAGGTAGATGTTTTACCATCTGAGCCCAGGGAATCCCTCAGTTAAATATTTACTTAGTCTCAAAGTTCCTCCCACAGCATCCAATAGCAAGATGCTTTTAATTACAATGAGAAAAACAGTCATTTAACAATGAAGAAAACTAGCAAACACCATCTTAATCAAGTGATCAAAGAAAGACCATCACCAGTAAGTGATAAAACAAAATCATATTCCTTATGGTATGCTGAACAAAAAAGGATCCAGCACTGGGAATGTGGTACTTTTCAAAATATATCTAAAAATAATCTAAACATCAAATAAATCATACCTAAAATATACTCTACAAAATAATTGACCTACTTTTGACAAGTCAATCTCATGACACACAAGGAGAAACTTGTAGATTAAAGAGACTGAAAACTCCTAACAAATGAATTTAATCATACTCAGGGATTTTCTTTTCTGTAAAATTATTTTTGAAACAATTATTAAACTGTCAAATCTCATTAAATACTGAAGAGCATATATTTCTTTAATGTTAATTTTGATTATAATATCTGGTCTGAATTAATGTGAAGGTGTCTTGGTTTTAGAAAGTAAACAATGAAATATTTAGGAATAAATAGGCAACTTGTCTGCAACTTCCTTTCAAATGATTCAGAAAAAAAAATCTATTATGAGAGCAAATATGATAAAACTATGTCAAATATGATAAAATATTTGGTAAATCTCAATAAAGAGATACCAAAACTATTTGTACTACTCTTGTAACATCTTGTATGTCTGAAACTGAATATTGTGCTACAATAATCAAAGAAAAATACAAAGGAAACTGATAGTATTTTCAAAAAGTGTGATTTCTACTTGGAATGACATGCACTGTGTTACTGGGCATCTCAGAAGTTCTATATATATTTTTTTCTTTCCTTTAAATAAATAACAATCCTCAAAGGTAGCTAATCATTAATCTAGTATTTTTTAAAATTCTATTGATCATAGTAATTCAATCAAATTTTATGTGGTTTTAATTGGAACAATATTGGAATTTCAGGGAGATCTTAGAGAAGTTTCACTAATTTATAAAATAAAATAATTGAACTAGGTAACAAATTTAAAAATGAAAGAAGCAGAGAGGAAATCACTGCTGTTACTGATTCCAGCATCTTACTGACATTAGTAGAAAGAAGGAACTCAGAAGGACTTTTTCTATTAATTATTCACAGCTCAAATTTGCAAAGCTTTAAAAAGGAACTTAAGATCAACTTAAATCAGGTCATATTTCTCACTAAGCTATCTCTCTCCACTAATGATGGAGTGTATTATTTTTTTCCACTTACCTTCTGTCTTCTACATTTGTTGGGAACTAATGGGCCCTGAAGATACATCTGGCAAAAAAATAAAAAGTTGAACTTTAACAAATGATTTAGCACATTTTTAATATAAAAAAACCGAGGATGAGATGGCTGGATGGCATCACGGACTCGATGGACGTGAGTCTGAGTGAACTCCGAGAGATGGTGATGAACAGGGAGGCCTGGCGTGTTGCGATTCATGGGGTCTCAAAGAGTCGGACACGACTGAGTGACTGAACTGAACTGAACTAACAGTTTTTCAGACTTTTATGCTTGTTTCTCATTGATGCTTTTAAGACAGTGATACTGTACTTCTTAAAAAAGTTACCCTGAACCTTTCCAGGAATCATCTGGAAAAAATGAATGGAATTGTTAGTTTTGACTGCTTTCCCTGGTTATGCATTATCAACTTTTATTTATATATATTCATATTCAACATCTCCCCACTATGCTTTGTTCAAATAATCATTAATTAAGATATGCTGTGTACCAGGAAATATCCTAGGTCCTAGAGAATATTGAGAGAGTGAAAGGCAAAAAAGCACAGTGCCTAACCTCCTAGAAATCATAGAACAGTGAGGGAGACAACTGCTAATTAAGGAACAAATTAAATGTTGAATTGCAACTGTAATCAATATAAGGTTGTAACTATTAAATAAAATCTTACTTCTAATATGTCTGACCTGGTTAGGAAGATTAGAGAATTCCAGAGAATAGAATATTTGAGATGAGATTTAAATGATGTGTAGCAATCACATAGGTGAAAAGGACTGGATGTTAAAGAGAAGAGTACTCCAAAAAGTAAGAGCAGCACCTGTAGGCTTCTTGAGCCAGGGAAAGCTGTGTGTTTGATGAACTGAAAGATCATTGTGGCAGGTGTGTGATGAGACTACTACAAAGGGAGAATTTTTGCTCTATTTCAGCCCTTTATACTATCCCAACTCAGTACCTCTAGGTTCTAGGCCACTAAATTGTGCCAGTCACTCACTTTGCATCATTACTTGGCTTCATTTCCTCAGAACAGTGGTTTAGTAATGTTTGATTTATGCCATATTCCAGTTACAGCACAATATTAGATCTACCTTGGGTGCCTCTCTAGCTTTTTTTTTTTGACCCTGGGTTCTTGATTTTTTAAAAAAATATTTTACTTTATTTTACTTTACAATACTGTATTGGTTTTGCCATACATCAACATGAATCCTCCACGGGTGTACATGAGTTCCTAATCCTGAACCCCCTCGCACCTCCCTCCCTATACCATCTTTCTTGGTCATCCCAGTGCACCAGCCCCAAGGATCAAGAAGGGAAACAAGTCTCTTCTCTTTTCCATCACCTCAACATTAGTCAGTGCATGTACTCTCTGTAGGATTTCCTTAGCCTTACATCATGCTAGTACCAGTACATTTTTTAACCAGACAACACTCATTTCTTAAAATGCAATAAATTGTATCTGCTCATCTCTTTAAAGAACATATAGCAAACATGGCTGACTTGTCTTTTGTAAGAAAGGAATGCACACTTTTCTTACACTCACATCAAATGATCAAAGAGCATCCTTTGTCTTTATATAGGCATACACACCTACACACCTATCTGAAAAGCTCCTATGTCCTACATAGTTATATTTTTAGTAAATTTGATTAGATCCTTGGAAACCCCTAGTGTCTCAGTGGGGGTCAGTAGCTATCTGTTATACATGGAAGTGATGTTTTCTTTCTCACTATAGGAATAGAGTGAGGGAGGATAGTTTTACATTTGTATACTTACATATTAGTTTTACTTGCTGGAAGAGTATGACAGTCTTTCTAAGAGTTCTAGTAGGTTTGGCAGATTTGCTAATTGGAAAACAACCAACTGCATCACCCTTGATAATTTTCCACTGAAGTCCATTCTCTGTTTTCCCAGTTATGACTTGGCATGGTTTTAAGTTTATACCTTATTTAACTTCAAACCAGACCAGGAATGGCATTCCAAATTAGATCTATACCTGGAACAGAGTTTTCTTTAGACAAAATTATAAAGTACAGAAAGTGCTTCTTCAGTGACCATATAATTCAATATCTGCAGAATTAAGATTTTTGATGGTATTCTTTCTTTCTCTAAAGCCCTAGCACAGATTTTGTTCCTTATTTAAACTGTTTTCATATGGTGATTTTTTTAAAAATATAAATTTATTTATTTTAATTGGAGGTTAATTACTCTACAATATTGTATTGGTTTTGCCATATATCAACATGAATCCACCACAGGTATACATGTGTTCCCCATCCTGAACCCCCCTCCCTCCTCCCTCCCTGTACCATCCCTCTGGGTTGTCTAAGTGCATACGGTGATTTTTCAAATTCCATCATTTTTTCTATATTTATGTTCTAATGAGATGGATGAAACTGGAACCTATTATACAGAGTGAAGTAAGCCAGAAAGAAAAACACCAATACAGTATTTTTATTTTTTTAATATAAATTTACTTATTTTAATTGGAGGTTAATTGCTTTACAATATTGTACTGGTTTTGCCCTACATCAACATGAATCCGCCACTGCTGGGCATACTATTTTTAAGAGATGCTAGCACAATTGGCTTTGCTCCAATATGAAAAATATAGTTTCCAATGAAAACAAAACTCTTAATGTGGAGGAAATAATATTGAGATATATAAATACATTCAAATTTGTCATATTCTGTCATTATTGGCTTATCGTGTTACATACTGTATTTGTTATCAATTTGAGCAGGAAGATAAATACTTGTAAAAATTAAAATTATTTAAAAATAATAGAACTTATGCCTTCAACATACTGATTCCTCACACACACACAAAACAGAAAAAGACATGATCTATAAAAATGCTCTAAAGCAAATCATACAAAAATGCTTTAAAAATAAAAAGGCTGTATATTGTCACCCTGCTTATTTAACTTATATGCAGAGTGCAACATGAGAAATGCTGGGCTGGAAGAGGCACAAGCTGGAATCAAGATTGCCAGGAGAAATATCAATAACCTCAGATACGCAGATGACACCACCCTTATGGCAGAAAGTGAAGAGGAACTAAAAATCCTCTTGATGAAAGTAAAAGAGGAGAGTGAAAAAGTTGGCTTCAAGCTCAACATTCAGAAAACGAAGATCATGGCATCTGGCCCCATCACTTCATGGGAAATAGATGGGGAAACAGTGGAAACAGTGTCAGACTTTATTTTGGGGGGCTCCAAAATCACTGCAGATGGTGATTGCAGCCATAAAATTAAAAGACACTTACTCCTGGGAAGGAAAGTTATGACCAAACTAGATAGCGTGTTGAAAAGCAGAGACATTACTTTGCCAACAAAGGTCCTTCTAGTCAAGGCTATGGTTTTTCCAGTGGTCATGTATGGATGTGAGAGTTGGACTGTGAAGAAAGCTGAGCACCGAAGAATTGATGCTTTGGAACTGTGGTGTTGGAGAAGACTCTTGAGAGTCCCTTGGACTGCAAGGAGATCCAACCAATACATTCTAAAGGCGATCAGTCCTGGGTGTTCTTTGGAAGGACTGATGCTAAAGCTGAAACTTCAATACTTTGGCCACCTCATGCGAAGAGTTGACTCATTGGAAAAGACCCTGATGCTGACAGGGATTGGGGGAAGGAGGAGAAGGGGACAATAGAAGATGAGATGACTGGATGGCCTCACCGACTCAATGGACATGAGTTTGAGTGAACTCTGGGAGTTGATGATGGACAGGGAGGCCTGGCATGCTGTGATTCATGGAATCACAAAGAGTTGGACACAACTGAGCGACTGAACTGAACGGAACTGAACTGATGCATCCTCAGTCTCTGTCATGTCTGACTCTTTGTAAAGATTTAGATTGTAGTCCGCTAGGCTCTCTGTCTATTGGATTTTTCAGGGAAGATTACAGGAGTGAGTTGCCATTTCCTTCTCCAGGGCATCTTCCCAACCCAGGGTTCAAACTGGTATCCCCTGAGTCTCCTGCATTGCAGGCAGTTTCTTTACTATCTGGGAAACCTCCTAGTATTTCATACTTAGATATAAATTGGAAGATTTTTCCACTTGACATTTAGTATATCAAAATATATCAGGGATTTTTTTTTTTTAAGTTCTTAGAAATCTTATGGAATTAAGAAAAAGAAAACCAGCCAGTATGGTTACAAGACAAATTATACAATAGCATATCTAGTACTGAAATTAAACTAGAAAACATTTTATGATATCTACAATGACTCAAAATAGGTTTATTATTATTCCTTAGCTACTTTTCTATTTAATCATTCATTAACTAATTTTAATCTCTTTAGAATATAACTGATAAGTATGTTCTGAAGTTATACTAGGATGACTTTGTCTAGCGAGTCACTCAGTCGTGTCCGACTCTTTGTGTCCCCATGGACTATATAGTCATGGAATTCTCCAGGACAGAATACTGGAGTGGGTAGCCTTTCCCTTCTCCAGGGGATCTTCCAAACCCAGGGATCGAACCCAGGTCTCCTGGACTGCAAGCAGATTCTTTATCAGCTGAGCTAGTTTATATCAGCTTGGCTCCATTTATTTAACTTTACATGTTTAAGAAATTACAAAAAAATTAAACAGATGTCAGTTTGAGGTATAACTAAAAACACACTACCTCCTTATGGAAATTAGTGTCCAAATATGTTATTATGCATTTTGCATTCTACCTTACAAATTCACATTTATTTAACTTTACATATTTAAGAAATTACAAAAAAATTAAACAGATGTCAGTTTGAGGTATAACTAAAAACACACTACCTCCTTATGGAAATTAGTGTCCAAATATGTTATTATGCATTTTGCATTCTACCTTACAAATTCAATGGAGTGAAATTTTGTTCAGGTACTTTTCTTAAGTCATTTCCTAATTTCTAATTTGGCTAGATTGAGCCAAACTGTTTCATAGTATACCCCCCATAGGGAAATGCTCTGTTTCCCCAATATTTGTCTTCACCATACTGTTTAGCATAATTTTGTCTCCCTTCCATCTTCATAATCATCTTTTTTTTTTTTTTAAGGCTTTAGTTGCCTGGGAATCTTATAATTATCCAGCCAACCTATACAAATTGGTTTGTAGTGTCAATCAAGCCAACTCAGAATATACTGCTGGCTCCTACTCAGATTAGATTAGGGATTATTGATAGAAGCACTCTGCATATAATAGCACAGGATGTATCATGGAACTTTAGATGGGCATGAAGGACATATGTCTTCTTTGTCATGGGCAGAGAAAAAAAAATATGAATCAGTGGAATCAATATTGGCTGTTTCTAAAACATCTAAATCTTGTTAAAGATATTGCAGGGAGTAAGTTACAAAGGAAGAGACTGAAAAATGAAGTTGCAAAACTGAGACTTTTAGCAGTGGTACACCAAGTTGTAATAACAGTCATTTTCAGTGTTCATCAATGGGAAAGGCAATTAACTGGTGGTGGTACACAAGCTGTTGGGATATGGGGTAACATACACAGCAAGTTTAAGATGTCCTATAGGTCATGGGAATCTGATGTTTTTAGAGGATAACTGTAAGTCAGGGAAAGGATGACTGGTTTATTGAGTTTTTATAACTGAAAGTCCCTTGTCTATGGCACCCCCACAGTTCTAGGCAAATTGGAACAATTGATCACCTTAGGTGAATGAGTGTGAGAACAGGAGTGAAAAAGGTAGCATTTCATAAGGAGCAAGAATTCTGGAGTAGGGAATGGCAACCCACTCCAGTATTCTTGCCTGGAGAATTCCATGGACAAAGGAGCCTGGCAGGATATAGTCCATGGGATCACAAAGAGCTGGACATGACTAAGTGACTAACACACACAGGAATTCTGTAGGAAAAAGAAAGTATGACTGTCAGGAAGTGGCAATGAAAGTGAAGAATAATCTTCTCTTCTTGATATGTATCACTTAGGATGAAAAATACAGACCAATGTTGAGGAGGCAGTGAAGATGTTTTTAAAGAGCATATGAGACTTAATTAAGACAGGCTATCTAGGTAGCTCAGCTGATAAAGAATCCACCTGCAATGCAGGAGACCCCAGTTTGAGTCCTGGATCAGTAAGATCCCCTGGAGAAGGAATAGGCCACCCACTCCAGTATTCCTGGGCTTCTCTGGTGGCTCAGAGGGTAAAGAATCTGCCTGCAATGCAGGAGACCTGAGTTCGATCCCTGGGTTGGGAAGGCTCCCTGGAGGAGGGCATGGCAACCCACTCCAGTATTCTTGCCTGGAGAATCCCCAGGGACAGAGGACCCTGCTGGGCTACAGTCCATGGGGTAGCAAAGAGTTGGACATGACTGAGTGACTAAGCACAGCATACCACAGGCTATCTAGGGATACACTGTGATATTGTTAAAGCCAAAGTGGTTGTGCTAAGAGAGCAGAAATTGATGAGCTTTTAGTGCAAAGGTAGTGGAGAGAGAGAAAGAATGGAGGACAAGGAGACACCATAAGTAAATTTATGGAAAACTGTAGGGTTTAGTTCAGATGACATATAATGAGCAAAATGATAAATTATGAATTTTATGGTGACTGAGATATACAGGAAAAAGCAGTAGAATCATTTATTATAGACTCTTTAGAAAAATGGGGCTCTAAATTTATGGCCAGGAATGTTTTATTTGGTGGTACATTGACTTCTGAGCCTCTACCTCTTGTGCTGCACAAGGTGCTATTTCAACTTATTAAGACTTTTTTCCAGCTTCCCTGGATGGTGTGATTAAGGTGAGAGGAGCTTCTTCCTCAGTCTGTTGTTCCAAGGAGCAGAGAGGAGGCTGCTTCTCTCTTGCTCTGACATGCATCTACTAGTTGGGCTGAAGCAGGTACCCATGATGTAACTGTCCGCCTGGACAGGGATAAACACAGGGATAATAGTGAACTCCCAGTGCTGTACTCTGTTGACTCCCTTTGTTTGGATCTGTAGGAGCTGGTCCACAGGAAGTTGCTATATATTGATATTTTTCTATTTTCTTCATTCAGCTGATGTTGGAAACAACAAAAATAAGCAACCCATATCACAGTTTGCTCTTTAAAATACAATTTTAAACAGTAGAAATCTCACACAATTTTAATTTATAAGAATAATTGAGAAAGGTTTGGGCTTCAAATTCTTAAGATGACTTTTATATGTGTCTTTCCACCATTCATCTCAGTTCAGTTCAGTTCAGTTCAGTCGCTCAGTCGTGTCCGACTCTTTGCGACCCCATGAATCGCAGCACGCCAGGCCTCCCTGTTCATCACCATCTCCCAGAGTTCACTCAGATTCACGTCCATCGAGTCCGTGATGCCATCCAGCCATCTCATCCTCGGTTGTCCCCTTCTCCTCCCGCCCCCAATCCCTCCCAGCATCAGAGTCTTTTCCAATTCATCTAAATAAGGGAAAACACTGCTATTATATGACTAGTTCAGCTTTTAACAGCTTTGGATTTTGTTTTGAAAAAGAATGCTAGAGAAATCACTTCTTTTAACTACAGAATATTTAACAATATTGCTCTTCATGTTGCTGACATAATCAGTAAAAACTGTGCTTGTTGGTTTAGCTGCTTCCAGAGCACTATTATAAATTCTTTCTCACATTATCTGAATTAATACTTGGTATCCACACTTGATATTTCCTGGAAATGTAAATGATATCTATTATCTTCTTATTAGATGTATTTGATGTGATCAGATACCACAAAATAATTTACTAATAAAATTAAGTAGATAGATTTTTCCACTAGTGGAGGGTAAGATTGAGGAGCAATTGTTCAATAACAGGAAATAGAAATTACTTGAGTCATCACCTTTTTATTTTTATTTTCACAAATAGAATAAGCCCCTGGTAGACACTAGATTGAGAGAGCTTAATATAATTATGTACCTGTGAAATTATTACCAGCTTTGACAGAAATGCCTCTGAGAAATTTAATAACTCAATTAATGTCAAGGGATCTTTTATGCATTTTACAACAGAAAAAATCCAAGAAAGAAAATCTGTGCACAGTAATATCTTTGCATTTGATATAAAAATGGGTAGCAAACATGTAAAAGATGCTTATTGTTACCATTATCAGGGAAATGCAAATCAAAACCATAATGAGATACCACTTCGTACCCACTAGGTTCAGTTCAGTTCAGTTCAGGTCAGTTCAGTCGCTCAGTCATGTCCGACTCTTTGTGACCCCATGAATCACAGCATGCCAGGCCTCCCTGTCCATCACCAACACCTAGAGTTCACTCAGACTCACGTCCATCGAGTCAGTGATGCCATCCAGCCATCTCATCCTATGGCATCCCCCTTTCCTCCTTGCCCCAATCCCTCCCAGCATCAGAGTCTTTGTCAATGAGTCAACTCTTCACATGAGGTAGCTAAAGTACTGGAGTTTCAGCTTTAGCATCATTCCTTCCAAAGAAATCCCAGGGCTGATCTCCTTTAGAATGGACTGGATGGATCTCCTTGCAGTCCAAGGGACTCTTAAGAGTCTTCTCCAACACCACCACAGTTCAAAAGTATCAATTCTTTTGTGCTCAGTTTTCTTCACAGGCCAACTCTCGCATCCATACATAACCACTGGAAAAACCATAGCCTTGACTAGACGGACCTTTGTTGGCAAAGTAATGTCTCTGCTTTTGAAAATGCTATCTAGGTTGGTCATAATTTTTCTTCCAAGGAGTAAGCATCTTCTAATCTCATGGCTGCAGTCACCATCTGCAGTGATTTTGGAGGCCCCCCTCCCCCCCAAAAAAATAAAATCTGACACTGTTTCCACTGTTTCCCCATCTATTTCCCATGAAGTGATGGGACCAGTTGCCATGATCTTCGTTTTCTGAATGTTGAGCTTTAAGCCAACTTTTTCACTTTCCTCTTTCATTTTCATCAAGAGGATTTTTAGTTCCTCTTCACTTTCTGCCATAAGAGTGGTTTCATCTGCATATCTGAGGTTATTGATATTTCTCCCGGCAATCTTGATTCCAGCTTGTGCTTCCTCCAGCCCAGTGTTTCTCATGATATACTCTACATAGAAGTTAAATAAACAGGGTGACAATATACAGCCTTGATGTACTCCTTTTCCTATTTGGAACCAGTCTGTTGTTCCATGGCCAGTTCTAACTGTTGCTTCCTGATCTGCATACAGATTTCTCAAAAGGCAGGTTAGGTGGTCTGGTATTCCCATTTCTTGAAGAATTTTCCACAGTTTATTGTGATCCACACAGTCAAAGGCTTTGGCATAGTCAGTAAAGCAGAAGTAGATGTTTTTCTGGAACTCTCTTGCTTTTTTGATGATTCAGCAGATGTTGACAATTTGATCTCTGGTTCTTCTGCCTTTTCTAAAACCAGCTTGAACACCTGGAAGTTCACAGTTAATGTATTGCTGAAGCCTGGCTTGGAGAATTTTGAGCATTACTTTATTAGCATATGAGATGAGTGCAATTGTGTGGTAGTTTGAGCATTCTTTGGCATTGCCTTTCTTTGGTTTCTTTCTAAACTTTTTTGGTTTCTTTCTAAGCCCACTAGGTTAGCTATTATCAAAATAATAACAAGTGATAGTGAGGAAGTAGAGAAATTGAAACTTTTGTGCAGCTCCTGGTGGGAATGTCAAATTGTGAAGCCCCTATGGAAAATAGTATGGTGGTTTCTCAAATAATTAAAAAAAAAAAAAGATACAGTTACCATATGATATAGCAATTGCACTTTTGGGTTTATCCAAACAACAACAACAAAACCTGACAGCAGGGACTCTAACAGATATTTGTACATCCATGGTTATAACAGTACTTTTCACAATAGCCAGATAATTGACTTAATCCAAGTATCGATCACCAGATAAAGGAATAAACAAATGCAGTCTATCTATACAGTGGAGTGTTCTCCAGACTTAAGGGAAGGAAATTTTTTCACATGCTCCAACATGAATGAACCTTGAAGATACTATGATAAGTGAAAAAAGTCAGTTCCCAAAAGACAAATACTGTTTGATTCCTTTCAGAGAAGATAAATTTTTGCTGTTCAGTTGCTTAGTTGTGTCCACCTTAGCAACCCCATGGACTGCAGCATGACAGGCTTCCCTGTCCTTCACTATCCCTCAGAGTTTGCTCAGTTTCATGTCTATTGAGTCAGTGATGCTATCTAACCATCTCATGCTCTGCTATGCCCTTTTCCTTTTGCCTTCAGTTTCTCGCAGCATCAGGGTCTGTTCCAATGAGTTGGAACTTTGCATCAAGTGGCTAAAGTGTTGGAGCTTCAGCATCAGTCCTACCAATGAATATTCAGGGTTGATTTTTCTATAGGATTCACTGCTTTGACCTCCATACTATCCAAGGGACCTTCAAGAGTCTTCTCTAGCACCACAGTTTGTAAGTATCAATTCTTCAACACTCAGCCTTCTTTATGGTTCAACTCTCACATCCATACATGACTACTGGAAAAACCATAGCTTTGACTATATGGACTATTGTCAGCAAAGTAATCTCTCAGGGGCAAGGCTATTGAGAAAGGCCTCATCCTGGACCTTGCTGGTCATTGACAATATTGACTTGAAGATCTCTCACTTCCGTGGGTCTGAGACTCACCACCTTTTCTCCTGAGAGATAAAGTCTCTCTTTGATAAACAACAAAGCTAGTGGAGGTAATGGAATTCCAGTTGAGCTATTTCAGATCTTGAAAGACGATGCTGTGAAAGTGCTGCACTCAATCTGCTGGCAAATTTAGAAAACACAGCAGTGGCCACAGGACTGGAAAAGGTCAGTTTTCATTACAATGCCAAAGAATGCTCCAACTACCGCACAATTTGCACTCATCTCACATGCTAGTAAAGTAATGCTCAAAATTCTCCAAGCCAGGCTTCAGCAATATGTGAACCGTGAACTCCCTGATATTCAAGCTGGTTTTAGAAAAGGCAGAGGAACCAGAGATCAAATTGCCAACGTCCGCTGGATCATGGAAAAAGTAAGAGAGTTCCAGAAAAACATCTATTTCTGTTTTATTGACTATGCCAAAGCCTTTGACTGTGTGGATCACAATAAACTGGAAAATTCTTCAAGAAATGGGAATACCAGACCACCTGACCTGCCTCTTGAGAAATCTGTATGCAGATCAGGAAGCAACAGTTAGAACTGGCCATGGAACAACAGACTGGTTCCAAATAGGAAAAGGAGTACGTCAAGGCTGTATATTGTCACCCTGCTTATTTAACTTATATGCAGGGTACATCATGAGAAACGCTGGATTGGAAGAAACACAAGCTGGAATAAAGATTGCTGGGAGAAATATAAATAACCTCAGATATGCAGATGACACCACCCTTATGGTAAAAAGTGAAGAGGAGCTAAAAAGCCTCTTGATGAAAGTGAAAGAGGAGAGCAAAAAAGTTGGCTTAAAGCTCAACATTCAGAAAATGAAGATCATGGCATCTGGTCCCATCACTTCATGGGAAATAGATGAGGAAATAGTGGAAACAGTGTCAGACTTTACTTTTTTGGGCTCCAAAATCACTGTTGAAGGTGACTGCAGCCATGAAATTAAAAGACGCTTACTCCTTGGAAGAAAAGTTATGACCAACCTAGATAGTATTTTCAAAAGCAGA
>SJYT01033232.1:198083-217071 GCA_006410635.1 Cephalophus harveyi
AGAGTCCCTTGGACTGCAAGGAGATCCAACCAGTCCATTCCTAAGGAGATCAGCCCTGGGATTTCTTTGAAAGGAATGATGCTAAAGCTGAAACTCCAGTACTTTGGCCACCTCATGCGAAGAGTTGACTCATTGGAAAAGACTCTGATGCTGGGAGGGATTGGGGACAGGAGGAGAAGGGGACAACAGAGGATGAGATGGCTGGATGGCATCACGGACTCGATGGACGTGAGTCTGAGTGAACTCCGGGAGTTGGTGATGGACAGGGAGGCCTGGCGTGCTGTGATTCACGGGGTTGCAAAAAGTCAGACACGACTGAGCGACTGAACTGAACTCAACGAACTTTGATCATCACTCATTAACTTCCTACATGTCTAATGTTGGGCAAGTTAGCTCGTATCAGTATCAATGATTCCATCAGGAAATTGCTGTTTGATTAACAAAAGAGACTATTTTACAGACAGAATAAATTAAGGTCTTGGGGGTTCTCTAGGTAAATCCCAGTCATCAGAAACATTTTTCTAGGCTTGGACAAGAGCTATTTTTATTGCATAACACATACACTTTTATAGATGCATGAGATAAGGCAGTGATGACTTGGACTTGGTCTTTCCCAAGAAAACCAAGTGAATGTAAGTGTCATAAGATTGCAAAAGCAAGAAGGAAAATGTAACAATGGTTATATGATACATTTCCCCATATAGATGTAGTGGAGACTTAATGGTCATTCAATACTATGTAAATGGAGTTAAACACCAACTCTGTTAGAATTTACAGAAAATATACATCAAACCCAAGAGCTTTCATCATCTCAGTTTGGGTTATATTTGTTTGCAGTGTGAACTTTGCTACATGACCAGCTGGTTTTGTTAAGCTAATACACAAATAACAAGAGGCCCAAAATTAGTGAAAGATGAGATTTCTTTTTAAAGATGAGATTTATTGAAGATATTTTATATATACAAAATTTTGCTATGCATTGGATTTATTATTCTTTAAGATGGACAATACCTGACCTCATTGTATTTCTAGTAGAGAAGATAAATATTGATTAGATATATAAACACAAAGTCATGAAAAAATAACACATGTGTTACAAAACATAAGAATAAGGGTGACCTAGTTAATGGTTTCAGTGGAGTTGAAGGAAATATTTTTTGGCAATCAAATTTAAACTTGCCTCAAGAATAAAGCTGACCTAAATTATTGTTATTATTTTTACTTTAAGAACTTTTGTTGCACTGGAAATGAGATGATCATTAAGTTTTTTAATATTTATATATTTGGCTGAATAATTATTTGGCTGTACTGGGTCTTTGATCTTAGTTGCAGCATGTGGGATCTAGTTCTCAGTCCAGGGATTAAACTTGAGCCTCCTGCATTGGGAGCCAAGAGTCTTAGTCATTGGACTACCAAGGAAGTTCCCAGCAATTAGCTTCATTACAAGAAATAATGGAGTTTTAACTCTGATTGCTGCTGAGATCTGTGATAAGTGAAAGTTGTCAGAAAATTAAGTATCTTCCTGTATAGGGAATAGAACCCTACTTAGAACAACTAACTGGTTGAAAATTGGGAAAGGAGTACAACATGGCTGTATATTGTCACCTTATTTATTTAACTTACATGCAGAGTACATCATGTAAAATGCCAGCCTGGATGAATTACAAGCTGGATGAGTCTCAAGATTGCCAGGAGAAATATAAACAACCTCAGATATGCAGATGATGCCAGTCTAATGGCAGAAAACAAAAAGGAACTAAAGAGCCTGTTGATGAGAGTGAAAGAAGAAAGTGAAAAAGCTGACTTAAAACTCAACATTCAAAAAACTAAGATCATGGCATCTGGTCCTATCACTTCATGTTAAATAGAAGGAAAAAAAGTGGAAGCAGTGACAGATTTTCTCTTCTTGGGCTCCAAAATCACTGCGGATGGTGACTGCAGCCATAGAATTAGAAGATACTTGCTTCTTGGAAGGAAAGCTATGAAAAAAACTAGACTGTATTAAAAAGCAAAGACATCACTTTGCCAATAAAAGTTCATATAATCGAAGCTATAGTCTTTTCAGCAGTCACATTCAAATGTGAGTGTTGGATCATAAATAAGGCTGCTGCTTTTGAAATGTGGTGCTGGAGAAGACTCCTGAGAGTGCCTTGGACTGCTGGGAGATCAAATCATTCAATCCTAAAGGAAATCAACCCTAAATACTCATTGGAAGAACTGATAAGCTGAAGCTCTAATATTTTGGCCACCTGATGCAAACAGCTGACTCATTGGAAAAGACCCTGATGCTGGGAAAGATTGAAGTAAAAAGGAGAAGAGGGTGGCAGAGGATGAGTTGGTTGGATAGCATCACTGATTCAATGAACATGAACTTCAGCAAACTCTAGGAGATAATCAGGAACAGGGAGGCCTGGCATGCTGCAGTCCACGGAATCGCAGAGTCAGACAACGACTTAGTGACTGAGGAATGACAGCAATATAGGGAAGCAAGTCAGCTCTTTGGATACCTATACCAAGCATGGTTTTGGACATCTATCACCATATTAAGCCTATCTCAACACTGAATATTTTATGGCCTTGGATATAATGCATTTGAGAGAGAGTGAATGTGTGCCTAGTCTCGTCCAATTGTTTGTGACATCATAGACAGTAGCCCTCCAGTCTCTTCTGTCCATGGAATTTTCTGGGCAAGAATACTGGAGTAAGTTGCCATTTCATACTCCAGGCATCTTTCCGACCTGGGGATTAAACCCATGTCTCTGGTATCTCTGGAGTCTCCTGGATTGACAGGTGGATTCTTTACCACTGTGCCACTTGGATACAATACATAAAATTGTATATGTTCTTCCTTGAAATAATAATGATACCATTTGAATCTATTTAATAGTGATATAATACAGATGATTAAAAGGTATCCAAATTCTCTATTTGAAGGTTGTATGATAATGGTAACATATAATTATCATCCTGATTGATAACAATGTTAATTTTTAAAATTATTAAATGAAAAAAATTTACATCACTTTCATAGAAATATTCATGGTATATGAGTAGTTGACAGTTTTATTTCCACTGTGCATTCTCTTTCTTGAGAGGTAAAATATGCATTCAGACAGAAAATATTCATGTCAGAATGTGGAGAGCAGTCAAAAGTAAATTAGCAGCATTCTTCATGAATATTTAAAATAGCCAGTATGAAAGCCCACTTCCATTTGTGCTAATTTTTGTTATTTTAAGTCATCTGTGGTTTTGGCTCATTGAGGATGAATTTTAAAGAATTTATTTTCCTGCACAACATAATCAGTTTGAAAAGAAAAAAAAAAAGCCTATAAAGCATTTTGGTACTAAGCAGCATTAATAAGAGAAAAATCTGATCTTCCGTTCATAATAGCCCACACTGATTTTTAAATTAGGGTTTCCTAATCTCAGAAAATTAACAAGCTAATTTCTCCATTTAGAAATTCTTCCCCTCTCCATTTCTAGATAGGAAGATCAGGAGGGGAGGAAAGAGGTAGATAGATACATGATAGATAGAAGATAGGTAGATAGATAGATACAGATAATTAGATAATTTTCCTTCTTGTTCTACCTATCATAAAGGCCAACTGGCATCTATGGCCAGCTTTCCAAGGACTAAAGAGTAAGAGAAAGAGATTATTGATGTCTGAAAGAATTCTGTTGTTTTGTTCCCCTTGGGCCCTAATATATCTCTACTGCATGAGAATGAAACATTAGATCTAAGTGTGGTATTTCCATTTGTGAGCAGGGCACCAGCTGTCTTCTTAAATTTCCATGCCACTTAATCTAGCTCTAAGCTTGGTTAGCTTTCATTTCACAAAGAAGGCAACAACAACTACACAAGGGTCACATTTTCAGCAAGGTCTCTGAAGTAATGAAGTGTACAAAGTATGCTAATGAAGGGAGTAGCTAAGTTAATTCCTTGAGGTTCCTCTAAGAGCCACTTTTTGGTGCAGTGCAAGAAGTGACCTGTAAACAGGAGGGGTTAGCCCTGGAAGGCAAGACGTTTAGAGTTTCTCAGCATTATTGAGGGATTACCACTCAATTAGTCTCGCTTGTGCTAATATGGAATTCACTACCTTGCACATCCACTGCCTGGCAGGCTACACTTCATGGGGTCGCAAAGAATCGGACATGACTGAGCACAAGCACACACACAGGTCCTCTTCCAGCCACATAAATCAGAAGATGTCAGTACCCCCAAGAGTGTCATCTAAAGAGCCACTCACATCAAAATCATGCGCTGCATCAACCATCTGAACGCACAGAATAAACTGGCAAAAATGCAACGTTGATACATCTGTTCTAATTACCACCATGACTTTTCAGAGGCTCTTAGTGTTTTTGTTAAAATTTCCAAGTCCTTCCTGCCTCTGCTGGGTCAGAGGAGGATAAAAGGAGATATTTAAATAGGATTTGTTCCAGTTTTTTAAAGAAGTGAAGTAATTTGGTCAGAACATGACAGAAAGAGTTTTTGAATTGAGGATACCGCTCCTGAAAATAACTTCTCATCTGACTCCCTAATACATACTTGTCAGAGAAGATGGTTTATTTATATCAAATCACTGAATTAAGCCTAGATACATAAGTGTACACAGAAAAATACATGGAAAACAAAACCTCTGAAAGTTACCAAGAAATCATATGTAAACTATATACCTTTTAAAAATGAGTAAATAGTTGATAGGTCATGCTACTGGTCAAGAACCTGCTTGCTGATGCAGGAGACATAAGAGACCCAGGTTCAATCCCTTGGTCGGGAAGATCCCCTGGAGGAGGACATGGCAACCCACTCCAGTCTTCTTGCCTGGAGAACCCCGTAGACAGAGGAGCCTGGAGGGCTACAGTCCATGGGGTCGCAAAGAGTAGCAGCAGCTTACATACAAGCACACGACTGAAGCAGCTTAGCATACAAGCACACAAGTAGTTGATAGGCATAATCCAGAATAAAGCATAGAATTAGAATCACAGTATATTAATGCTATAAGCTATGTTGGTACATTACTCCTATACTGCCACTTTAAATGCTGTGTAACAAAACACCCCAAAATTCGGTGGCATAAATTGCCAATCATTTGTTGTCCTGCTGGCAGGTCCCTTGGCATGGCTTTGTTTCAGTTTGCTGGCAGTGGGCCTTCTAAGTCGCTGCCCCATGCTATGGGTCCATCCAGGTCTGCTTTATGAGTCTCGTTCTGGGCTGGAGGGTACCTTGAGATGGTTTTCCAATGACGGTTTAGAAGATCCCAGATACATGAGAAAGAGCCTGTAAGGTTTCTTCATGTGCAACTCCTGCTGGAACCTGCACGTGGTTATTTCTCTCATTTTCCATTGGCTGGAGCAGGTCACAGAGAAGAAACATGTTCCTCCTACAGAAGTGGGTGGGGGAGTGACTCCAGGTGAACAATAAGTGATTCTACTCAAGCTGTAGACAGTAATCCAACCTCCTTGTTTTACAGACAGGAAGATGACAACTGCAAATGTGGGTGTTATGTGTATGTGACATGTTTCAGGGCACACGATAGGTTAATTTCAAAACTGGAGTAATAACTATGTGCTCCATATTTTAAAATGGGAAATTCTACTATATTTCAGTATAGTGCTCTATATGATATACTGATATATTTTTACCAAGTGATAAAATGAACTATTGCTTCTTGAATGCACATTGGAGACAGCAGGAAGAGTTTTGAGCTTTTTTTTTTTTTTAATTAATGTTCTCTTCCTCCATACACATGCACGCCTACATATAAGCACACATATCTGCAGATATATAGTAGAGGGATGGGTGAATAGAGAGGAAGAAAGAGGAGAGAACACAAACGTAGAAATGGAATTATTTACTGAATGTAAAGCCAAGCCAACCCTAACTGAATTGGAAGCTACAGGTTTTTTTCCCTTTTCTAGGAGTTTAGACATTTCAAGGACAAAATAGAAGCTGCTAGGCACTCCCCTTACCAAGTTTGTCATTTTGTTAACAGGAGTGTGAAATGTGGTTTGATAATCAGGGCAACAAACCTAGCAAAGCAAGAATTTGTATTCCTCTTCTTTCACTGGGATGGAAAACAAAAATTAGCATTTTAAAAATTTGCTAGATTACTTTTTTTTTTTTTTAATCTCAGGAAAGCAGGATGTGCTGACAAGATAGGTTAACCGAAGCCATAGGAAGAAAGAGTATTTTCTCTCTTGACATAAACCCTGTGAGTATCAAAAAAAAAAAAAAAGGAATTGCTACAACAGAAAGAAAAAAAAATACTATTACAGCTGTGACTGGTGATCTGTACGGAACAGCCTGCCAATCTCACCCAGAATCACTCCGGAATTCACCCACCACACATATACTAAGCTGCAGATGGTTGTCTTGCTTTTCCAATGGCAGAAATCTCTGAACTGTTGGAATTAACCAACACTTAACTTTCTGAACAAGTTTTAAAAATTTTCCCACAGATTTCTTCTTTAATCCACTGGATGTAGAAACAGCATATAGTTAATTTACATACCAATTTGCAACCCACTTGGAGAAGGGAATGGCTACCCACTCCAGTATTCTTGCCTGGAGAATTCCATGGACAGAGCAGCCTGGTGGTCTACAGTCCATGGGATCACAGAGTTGCATATGATTGAGTGACTAGCACTTCCACTTTCACACTTTTGATTGACCCATGCTGTGCTAGTTCGTTAAAGGAGGCAGAGTTTGGAATTAGCTCTACAAAACAAAAGGCAAAATTCACTTTCTTGATAATAATGACTCTTAGAACTTTAACTTTTGCTGGTATCCAATTTAGGCTTTGGTTTTTCTCAGATTTATAATAACTACCATAGAATGTATCTTCCAGATGTTTCCCTCACTTTGGGTTTCCATTAAATTAATCAAAGGGCTGACATATTCCAAGAAACACCATATTCTCCCCATAGGCAAAAACTATTCATTTTTTCTATGCACAAATCCAAAGTAATATTTTCAGCTCATGAAGGGAGGGGTTTGGTGGCTTCAATGTCTTTAAGACAAAATTGGTCTTTCTGTAGTTAAAAAAAAAAAATCTCTTATATTTCCCTTCCATTACTAGCTTGCCTTCATATCCTAACATAAATAGAAGAGTTAATTGGAAAGAAGAAGAATCTTCTTTGATATGGTCATAGAAGGGATGCAAAGGAAAGGGTATAAGACCAGTGTTTTTCTTTTTTCTTTTAAGAAACTGTTTTGCTGAAGCATGTCTTCCAAAGCAAGCAATTCAGACGCACAAGGACAAAAGAAAAATAGGCAGATAGATGGATACTGAAATTCCATCTCTACAAATAGCAACCTGTGTGACCTTGAGCCAGTTATTTATGCTTTAATTTCCTCCTTGTGATGAGGATAAAATAATATATGCAAAGTATGTGGCCCTTGGTGGGAATCCAGGAAATGATAATATACTAAATCATTATATTTAAAGGGGCTTTACAGGTGGCTCAGCAGTAAAGAATTTGCCTGCCAATGCAGAAGATGCAAGAGACCCAGGTTCGATCCTTGGGTTGGGAAGATGCCCTGGAGGAGGAAATGGCAACCATTCCAGTATTCTTGCTGGGATAATCCCATGGAGAGAGGAGGCTAGTGGGCTACAGCCCATGGGGTCACAAAGAGTCAGACACCACTGAGTGACTGAGCACGCACCCACATAATTTTATATGGGAAAATAGTAGTATGTGGCAGGCAAAGAGTTCAACCTTTAGATCTAAGATGGATCTGGGTTCAAATTCAGACTCCTCCACTGGCTATATGAATAACCATTGATGGTTTATCCTGAAAGAGATTTAATTTCCTGATTTTTATAGTGCCAGAGGGTATAAGGGGAAATTGACCCTCCCCCTAGCTTGGCAGATGGCTGTCACTCACTAAGTGGTAGCTTATAGTAGTAGCGATGGAAGTAGAAGCAGTACTCAGAGTGAACCAGTGAAGATCATTATTTGATAACATTTTTAATAATTTATTTTCTTTATATGGTATTTTGGGGGCTTCCCAGGTGGCACTAGTGGTAAAGAACCTGCTTGCCAATACAGGAGCCATAAGAGACTCAGGTTTGATCCCTGGATCAGAAAGATCCTCTGGAGGAGGGCATGGCATCCCACTCTGGGATTATTGCCTCGAGAATCCCATGGATAGAGGAACCTGGCAGGCTATGGTCCACAGGGTCACTAAGAATTGGACATGATTGAAGTGACTTAGCAGGCACATACAGAATTTTAGCTCCTATTCCAGATAAAAAATAGAGCAAAATCTTCCTGAGAAGCTCTACTGAAATCAAATTTATTTCCTGACACCTCATCTATCCTAAGCAACCCATATATGGCTCCAAAAGACTCACAGCTATTACTGTGACTTTCTTTAAGGATCCCTTCCATCACAGTCCTAGGAGATGAGCTCTCATGGGTGGGGAGGACTACATGCCCTTAGAAGCCCCTAGGGGTGACAAGAAGGAAGAAGTACTCTCTCATGTTTGCCTTCTTTACCCCCATGTTTCTTGATTTCCCGGGGAATACTATCAAGTGAAATGTCTCCCTGGAGAAAACCTAAGCATTTTAAATTTGGAAGGGAAGACTGAAAGATCGAAGGAGTGCTCCAGACTCACAAGCAGTTGGCTACCTCAGTCACCCACTCACCCCCTGACGACTCGAGCCCTGGAGTCTGCAAAATTGCTGACATGACTCTTTCAACATCCTGTGAGGTTGGTGGGGAAGACAGCTAGCTGTAAAGATTAATCTCACTGGGCCACTGATTGTATATTCTGCTGTTTATCCAGGAAGGTAATCATTATCTTCCAGCAAGGTAGACATAAAGTAAATCTTATTTCTATTTAGAGGTAATGGGTAAAAAAGAAAAAAACAGCAAGAGTCACTGTTTTTGCCTGACACACTTCTTTGGGTTTCTTCAAATGTTACTGACAATTTGTAATTCAATTGATCAAATTTTCCATTTCACTCATTTTTCTTTCATTTTTTTAAAAAGAAAAAGTCCCCCTTTTTGTTTACATGGTGCCACACAAATAATAATAATAATCATCATTTTTTAAAAAGTGAAATTCACTCAATCTGTGTATCTCCTGAAGGACAAACTTCAGTTGAACTACTAGTTTGATTGATTTCCCCTCTGCTACCCTTGGAGAAGGAAATGGCAATCCACTCCAGTATTCTTGCCTGGAGAATCCTATGAACGGAGAAGCCTAGTAGGTTACAGTCCACGGGGTCGCAAAGAGTCGGACACGACTGAGCGACTTCACCTTCACCTTCACCCTGAATTAACCAGATTAATTTTATTCAATAGATAGTCTCATTCCCAAACTTCAATTAAAGGACATTTGTAGGTCTGGCTGCATTAAAATCATCTCAGAAACTTACCAATAAATACAGATTCTTGGGCTCATTCCTGATACTTCAGGTTCAGAAGCTCCTGACTCAGGAATCTACATTTCAACAAAGATAATAGAGATTTTGGTAGCTTCCTCGGGATCTGTTGCTGTGATTGCCTTGATGATTTAACAGAGATTATTTGATCAATCCTTCTAATATAAGTAAGTCTATGAAACAGTGGTATAATTTCAGAGAACTATCTCTGAAGCCTGTGGGGTAAGCATGGGAGTTGAGAAGCATCTACACTGGGGGTAATTTTCTCTCCTACTTCCTCATCTGTTATGATCATTGATGTCTTTCTACATGTTTTTCCCAATATAGTAAATAAGTAAATGGATGGATGAATAATGATGCTGCTCTCTCAATAGGAGCAGGGATCTTGAAAAGAGGCTAGATTTGAGTGTCTTTATGAATTACTCTGAGCCTTGGAAACTCTGGATTCAGATGAGAAAATGGCTGTAGCATTGTTGCAGCTGTGTTGGCAAAATTTGCAAGTGGGCTGTTGATTCTGCAAGACCCAGAGAGACCCTTGTCATAACCACCTGACATTACTGCCCAAAAAGTTGCATCTCTAATTCCTGCTGATGTCAGTCATTTTACTGGCTCCATGGCTGAAAGTCTCAGCTCCTAAATCCAGCCAGATTTTTAGCCAATCTTTGCTACTAGTCAGAAAGTGAGGATGAAAGATGTGGATCACTGGTATAAACCCTTTTTCCAACATTAGGTGGATGGAGCAAAACTTAAAGTACGTGCCCTTCTCAAAAAGCCATTTTATTGCACACAGGGTAGCATCTATTTTGTAGGAATGATTGTGGAGAGCAGGGTTAAAGGCATTAAAAAGTAGGCATGTCAATTTCTAAAGTATTTAGAAAAATGATCATTTTATGTAAGAATGTCAGCAATCTGGTAAAAAAGGCTTTCTAAAAAGGCAGTCTATTCTGTTAAATTGTCCCAATATGGGACAAATGTGGTACTTTTTTTCCAAAGTAGTCACTTGGAAAAGGAACAGCTGCAAACATTTAAAAGGATCTGATGCAACCCTGAGCCATCATAGCAGGATACTATTGGAATTTTTTGCAACTGCAATTCTTGAGCAGCAGAAAGGCTCACATAGCAACTAGTAAGCTACAGAAGGATGTGAGACAGCCAAAAGGTGTAATGATTACTTACAAACAATAACGCTTCCTTACTTGCTTTGCTACCAAGCAGAAATGCTTTCGTAGAAGCCGTATAAAGGATGTGAATAGAATCTAACTTTGATGGGGTCCATCATGCTTGTTATAGGATTTACAGTATGAACTCATCTTTATCCTTCCCTTACTTGGTATGGTTGTTGATGCCAAGTCTAGTTAGAATGATCTATATTGATGGATGTATGGTATGTGATACCCATTGATTATCTTCCCAGTCCCTCTTCTTTGGAACTACCCTTCTCATCTTTATTTGTACTGTATGTCCCATACCTTCAGCCTGTAGTTGATTAGTTAGGAACTAGACACCTGACCCAAGTTGGATTCATCTCATTCTCTCTTCAGAATCTGGTTTTATTTAGGCTAGTTGGGAACTTACACATAGTAAAATATATACAATTCCACCCAAATAATGATGCTGTAGGAGGGTTGTATTGCATTGTTTCATTTCCTTAAACAGCAAAGGAAATGAAAATTAAAAATAATGAAATAAAAAGAGAGTTTAGAAACAACCAGGATTCTGTGACACACTCTTTTCTCTTCTATCCTCCGATATTATAGGAAGAACCATGAAATACCCCAATAACAGACCATATTTTATTAACGATAATAGTGATAATGCTTGTCATTAAAAACAGCAACATGCTTATTATTTAATGTATTCTTAATAATAAAATTTGAGCAAACTCTGGGAGATCATGAAGGACAGGGAAACCTGGCATGCTACATGCAGTCCATGGGGTCGCAATGAGTTTGATATGACTTAGTGACTGAGCAACAACTGCCTCTGATGGCTGGAACTGTGAGCTGCCAGGTCATCCACCAGCTGACACCTCCCCACCAGGGCTCCCAGAGGTGTGTGTACAGAGGACAAAGTCAATGGCCCACTGTGGATGACTAAGTGGTGTCCATCTCAAACTCCTCTCCTTCAAGACCGTGGTTCTTTATCTCCTCTGGCCTAAGGCCTCACCCCTTTCTTCTATTTTTAGTTGTGATGCCAAATCAATAAACCAACCAATTAAATAAACAAACCTGGGTCGGGGAGAACTCAAGGAAAAGAATCAAAAGAACACTAACGTACACACCATGACCTTTCCTCTGGGTTCCACTTGGCATTGTATCACAGTGCTTTCTCAAGCTTTAATGTGCACACAGATCAACTGAGGATCTTATTAAAATTCAGATATCGATTTGAGTCTCTCTCGAGTGGGGCTGAAATTCTGCATTTCCAACAAGCACACAGTTGATGCCAATGACCCTCAGTCTGAGCGTCAAGATTTAAGGTCAAGTGAGGAAAATGCTTTAGATGACATTAACCAAATGGGGGGTGGGGGGAAAAGTGGAAAGAATCCTTCTAAGAGGGAGTCCCAACTGCTATTCGAAGAGAACCCACCACACAGATATGGGAGGGGCCAACTTCTCCTGAGTCCCATGGCCACCTGGCATTCTGGGTTTTGATAAATATCTCAACTGCAGTTCAGAGTATGATCTTCCCACATAGGGGCTTCCCAGATGGCAATAGCAGTAAAGAACCTGCCTGCCAATGTAGGAGATAAACTTCTCCTGAGTCCCATGGCCACCTGGCATTCTGGGTTTTGATAAATATCTCAACTGCAGTTCAGAGTATGATCTTCCCACATAGGGGCTTCCCAGATGGCAATAGCAGTAAAGAACCCGCCTGCCAATGTAGGAGATGTAAGAGACACAGGTTCAATCCCTGGGTTGGGAAGATCCCCTGGAGGAGGGCATGGCAACCCACTCCAGTGTTCTTGCCTGGAGAATCCCATGGACAGAGGAGCCTGGTGGATTGCAGTCCATAGGGTCACAAAGAGTTGGACACGACTAAAGCAATTTAATACACATGCTTCCTCAAAGGATTTCTCATCTGAAGAGGTGGTGGAAGTTTCTTTTATTGGAAAGAATCACTTTACAATGTTGTGGTAATTTCTGCTGTACAAGGCAGTGCATCAGCTGTATGTATACATATACTTCCTCCCTCTTAGATCTACCTCTCACCCTCCACCCAGACAAAGCCCTCCTATCCAGAGCATGGGGCTGAGCTCCCTGTGTTATACAGCAGGTTCCCCTGCTAGCTATCTGCTTTACACATGGTGGTGCATATACGTCAGTGCTACTCTCCCAGTTCGTTAAAAACAACCCTCAGAATGGGAGAAAATATTTGCAAATGAAGAAACTGATAAGGAAATAATCTCCAAAATACACAAATGTCTCATGCAACTCAAGATCAAAACAGCAAACAACCTAATCCAAAAAATGAGCAGAAGACCTAAATAGTCATTTCTCTAAAGAATATATACAGATAGCCAAGAGACACATGAAAAGATGCTCAATATCACTAATTATTAGAGAAATGCAAATCAAAACTACAATGAGATATCATCTCACACCGGTCAGAAATGGCCATCATAAGGAAAAAAAAAAAACTGGCAAATTTTTAAGGAGACAAACTTATATGACCCAGAAAAACCATTGAACAGCATCTTGGTGTGGAGACCCAGGTTTATATATGCTTACATAGCCCAAGAGATGATTCTAATACCTTCTCCTGGTTAAGAACTCCTGAAGAGCAATTACACTGTACCCCTCACAAACACACATTTGGTTAAATACATTGAGGGTCTATTTATAGATCCAATGTTAACACTTTACTGCTAGGTCTGAGGATAATCACACTGTTTAATAAATATTTTTAATGGGTGTGTCCTTGCCAGTACTTGGAAAAACATCATTTTTATGCGTTATTGATCTATAATACTTTAATTGAATTTATAACTTTAAGTTTGCAAATTATGGGCTTCCTAGGTGGTGCTAGTGGTAAAGAACCTTCCTGCCAATATAGAAGATGTAAGAGACATGGGTTTGATCCCTGGGTTGGGAAGATCCCTTGGAGGAGGGCATGAAATTCCACTCCATTATTCTTGCCTAGAGAACCCCGCGGACAAAGGAGACTGGCAGGCTACAGTATGTAGGGTTGCAAAGAGTTGGACATGACTGCAGTGACTTAGCGTGTATGCATGTACACAAAATATACTGTAACTTTTTTTTTAATAATATGAGTGATTGTAACTGATCTAGAGAATACTTTGGCCAGCTGATGCAAGGAGCTGACTCATTGGAAAAGACCCTGATGCTGGAAAAGATTGAAGGCAGGAGGAGAAGGGGATGACAGGGGGTGAGATGGTTGGATGTCATCACTGACTTAATGGACAATGGAGTTTGAGCAAACTCCAGGAGATAGTGAAGGACAGGGGAGCCTGGCATGCTGCAGTTCATAGAGTCACAAAGAGCTGGACATGACTTACTGAACAACAAAGAGATTAAGACTTCTTGTAGGGTCCCTTATACGTGAATAGTTCTTGGTAGTTTACACTTTATTTCTATGTATAGTACCAAATTTATTCCTGCAACGTGCTAAAAATACAATCACTCTTTTATAGATGAAGAATTCAAGAAAGATTATTAAGTATTTGCCAAAAATCACAAAATTGCTAAGTAACAAAGCTAGGATTTAAACAAGTCTTGTAAGACCCTTAATCTCTGTGACATACTGCTGGTGTTTAAATCAGTGTAATAATTTTGAACAAATAAATCTATTATACAATCTGTTGAAGTCTATTGAAAATTATCTTTCAATTAAAAGAAACTTAAGTGCTTGATTTAGTTTTCTGTTTTAATCATAATGAAAAGTTAACACTCTTTGTGCTTCTGGAATTATATTATGCATCTTCTAATTTCTGTCCAAAGGCCAGACTGACAGTTGAGAAGCAGAAGAAGATGAAACCAGAATAAAATAAACAGAAACCATTTCACTGGTAACAGTGTTCCAGTATTCCCTTTTAGAGGAAGAGATTTTTAATGGATTATTTTATTGCCATCTGTGAAAAACTCAGTTTCAATCACAAAAGAAAAAATCTGAAAATAATTTATGGATCAAATTTTGCTCTGAATTGTAAAAAGATTTTGTTTTTAACAGAAGGCTGTGGAAACTGGTAGAAGTCATCACCTTTTTCCTGTGAAGTGATCTTGATGTCACGGAAGAAAGGCAAAGATTCAAATGGATGGTAGGCGAGGGGAAAAATAGACTCACATTTAACTCATGGCCCCAGAGACTTTACCTCTTAAAATGTATTTGTGTAGTTACAAAATTCTTTAGCAGTTGAATGCCATTCCTCTCAGCCTCACAGCTGTCTCTCGAATTTTCTTCTCTGTGAAGCCAATGTTTATTTCTGTCAGAAGACTAAATTACAAGTCGTTTGACAGTTCTAGTTTATCTTCTTTAGCTGCAAAGGTTAATTTAATGCTTTCTCTCCTGCATTTTAGAAATAGTTCTGAGAGCAGCAGCTTCATAAATGGAAAAAGATTCAGAACATGACATTCTAGTCACTTGGATTCCAAGGCCATTGCAAGGTTTGCCTTCATAAGCCAAGTCTAAGCCTTTGTCTCATGTTGAAATGTGTCTCCTGTTGAAAGGTGTTGCCTCATCACCTCTGGGGTGTATTTGTTCACCTTCCAGATTCAAGACTGTCATCCCCCAGAGGATGAGTGTGTCAGAGGCTGAGGACTCACACCTGAGAGGCAAAATTTCAACATAATTTATTGCAACTTTGATACATCTTATTTTGTAAAGATATTCGGGACCATTTTGTAAAGTAAAAGGAGATATTTATACCAGTTAGTGGTGATCCTAATGTTATTTCATGTTACAAAACGTTTAATGTTTTCTATCTCCAACAAGCAGACTCATTGGAAAATATTCTGATGCCAGGAAAGATTGCGGGCAGGAGGGAAAGGGGGTGACAGAAGGTGAAATGGTTTGAGGGCATCAGCAACTCAATGGATATGAATTTCAGCAAATTCTGGGAGACAGTGGAGGACAGAGGACTCTGGTGTGCTGTACTTCATGGAGTCGCAAAGAGTCGGACTCAACTTAGCAACTAAACAATGAGAACAATCTGCTACTAGCAAAAAATAGAACTATTTGCCAGTTGCCAAGCTGATTAGATTTTAGCAGTAACTGATTTTTCTCTTTTGTCCTTTTTTTCAGCATAATAGGGAATGCTAGATCACGGTAGCTAGTGAAGTCCATTGAATTCTGATATTTACATTTGATTGCTCCTCACTAAACATTAGAAATTCTTTTTGAAACTGATACTCTTCCCTTCCTAAATCAGAAATTCAAGAAAAAATTATAGAGCAAAAATAGGATGAGATCAGATGTCAAATTAATAACTTCTCTAAAAACAGAAAAAATTAATGAAGTCTCGTCAACTTAGTTTAAGAAAACTTTGTTCAATGCCTATTTTGTCAGGCATTCTGTTGTACATGAATTGCAAAAGAAAAAACATAGCTTTACATTTGGAAATTAATTACCTTGCTAAAAAATTATTTTATATCATAAAATATAGGACTGGTATCACAATTTTTATACTTATTTTGCTGTAGATTAAAAACAGATAATCTCAGTTAACTAGCTTCATTGAGCTAAACCATTTTCAACAATTCCTTTACAGAAAGTGATTTTGGAAATGAGCAGTTTTCCATAATATCATAGAGCAATTTAGCTGGAAACCATCCATTACCACAAATAGAATTTATATAACTCAATTTTACTGCCATTAAAAGGTCAACTATGAAAGGCTTTATTAATGTTATTCCCTTCCCAATAATTTTTTTTATCAAAAATAATGTCACAGAAGTAAAAAATGATCATTAACTACTCCCTTAATCTGTATTCATCATTTTTAATCTCTTTAGACTTTTGCCCCACTAATGATAAATATGTATGTATATACTATATAGTTGTTGTTTAGTTGCTAATTTGTGTCTGACTGTAGCCTGCCAGGCTCCTCTGTCCATGGAATTTTCCAGGCAAGAATATTGGAGTGGGTTGCCATTTCTTACTCCAGGGGATCTTCCTGATCCAGAGATCAAACCCAGGTCTCTTACATCTGTTGTATTGGTAGGCAGATTCTTTACCACTGTGCCACTTGGGAACCCATATGTATATAACTGCAATCTTTAGAGTTAAAAAAGTGTATATGTTATATATATATACTTGTTTAACCGTAAAGACTGTTTAACTATAAAGACTGCCTACTAAGTGAGAAAATTAGAGGTATAGACTCCCTTTGAAGAAGGAGTATTTTCCATTGAGTTGCCTTCTAAACAATAATCAGTGATAAGTGTCTTCTCTTGGAAGAGCAGAAGACAACTTCCTAGAAGCTTTATCCTAGGTTGTCTCAGTTACTGGCAGTCTCCGATAATGTTTCACCAAGCAAACTGAGACATCCTGAGACTAACAGAGAAAGAGCGTAAGCTTGAACAGAGCCCAGCCTGCCAGCTCTCTGTTAGGAAGGCATCTTTTAGCAAGCTTACATCATCCCAATAGGAAAAGGAGTACGTCAAGGCTGCATATTGTCACCCTGATTATTTAACTTCTATGCAGAGAACATCATGAGAAACGCTGGGCTGGATGAAGCATAAGTTGGAATCAAGATTGCAGGGAGAAATATCAATAACCTCAGATATGCAGATGACACCACCCTTATGGCAGAAAGTGAAGAGGAACTAAAAAGCCTCTTGATGAAAGTGAAAGAGGAAAGCGAAAAAGTTGGCTTAAAGCTCAACATTCAGAAAACTGAGATCATGGCATCTGGTCTCATCACTTCATAGGAAATAGATGGGGAAACAGTGGAAACAGTGTCAGACTTTAATTTGGGGGGGCTCCAAAATCACTGCAGGTGGTGACTGCAGCCATGAAATTAAAAGATGTTTGCTTACTCCTTGGAAGGAAAATTATGACCAACCTAGATAGCATATTCAAAAGCAGAGACATTACTTTGCCAACAAAGGTCCACCTAGTCAAGGCTATGGTTTTTCCAGTGGTCATGTATGGATGTGAGAGTTGGACTATAAAGAAAGCTGAGCGCTGAAGAATTGATGGTTTTGAACTGTGGTGTTGGAGAAGACTCTTGAGAGTCCCTTGGACTGCAAGGAGATACAACCAGTCCATTCTAAAGATCAGTCCTGGGTGTTCATTGAAAGGACTTATACTAAAGCTGAAACTCCAATACTTTGGCCACCTCATGTGAAGAGTTGACTCATTGGAAAAAAACCTGATGCTGGGAGGGATTGGGGGCACGAGGAGAAGGGGACAACAGAGGATGAGATGGTATCACCGAATCAATGAACATGAGTTTGAGTGAACTCTGGGAATTGGTGATGGACAGGGAGGCCTAGCGTGCTGTGATTCATGGGGTCACAAAGAGTCGGACACGACTGAGCAACTGAACTGAACTGAACTGAACGTCATCCCCACCCTTGGTCTCAACAAATTGAGTCCTGATGAAACTTCTTATATAAATAGACCAGGACAATGAGTAAACCCATGACCAACCAACCTCCATACACACAGCCATGTCTTACTCTTTCAAAAGACAGGCTGATCTTTCAAAAGAAACAGCCGACTGTGCCTCACTTAGGAAAATGACCACTCAATGCTAATTAGAGAAGTGATAAATCTGCAAAGTTTTATAATCATAAGTCAAAAAAAAAAAAAAAAAAGCTTGGATTTTCCCCCTACTAAAGGCACACTAAAGAACAGAGCCCTAAAGTGCAGGGGCATTAACCAAATGCATGTAATTGCCAGAAAGTTGAACCACACCTCACTGCTGCTGGCAGGGTTTCTCCTGACAATCCAGGGCTATTTTATGTGCAGACAGAATAGACTTAAACAACCAGCTTTCTCCATGTGGGGTATGGCAAGGCTACACAGAGGTGAAGTACAAAATGTGAGTGCTTTACGAAGTGACTTCTAGCTCTAATTTTTCTTTGTTGTGTGAACATCTAATTTACATGGGTAAACAAACACATGAGTTGTATCTACCTCATGATGCAATATGAAGATTAAATGAGTTGTTGACTGTAGATGGAATAGAACTTACAACATGATAAATGATCAGGAAGAATTAGCCACTACCCATGTGTCAGGGTTTTAAGTATTGGCTTGTTCAGCTTATATGTGTTATCCATACTCCTGTTTGCTTATAGAGTGGCAGAACCTCCCAGAACTTAAATCAGTGGTCATCTAGTACTTCCCAAAAGAAGTACTATTTATTTTGTGTCCTCTTGTATGTTTTTTATTTCTAAGATTTAGACATCTAAGATTTTCTATAATGAGTTTAAATATGTATGATTAATGGTATTTTATTTATTAATAGGGTTATAGTAATCATCTAAATATCTAGTGAAATTTAAATATCACAATTCAAAAAAATAAATCAACGACTTCTTTGTTCTTTGACATTTAGGAATTTTACATCTTTTGTTTTTTGCCCCTTGAATTCATATTTCCATTCCATTTTTAACCATAATAC
>SJYT01033232.1:221589-240397 GCA_006410635.1 Cephalophus harveyi
TAGGTATGTGGCTCATTACTATCTCACTGAAATATAATTTCCTTTGTCTATGTATGTGGCTCATTACTATCTCACTGAAATATAATTTCCTTTGTCTATCCTTATAAAGATATTTTCAGCAGTTCAAAGTAAGTAAAAGTATTCTGAATAAGATTCCATTAGAAAATTCTAAGGAATATAGAAAGATTTTATGATTATTTACTTTACCTTAAAAGATCCCTCTTATACAACCACAATAAAATATGTACCATGGGCATATATTTTGATGTACCTGAAAAAGAAAGTCAGATTTATAGCCTCTGGTTAGAATAGTGAAAATGTATATATTTTGGTGTGGATCTAATGATAAGAATATAAGGATGAATTAAGCAACTCTGATACAGAAATAACAAAAGACACATTTTTGCCTTTATTTTCTTGTGAAAAGATATGTATTTTAAAAATTATTTTTAGTTCAAAGCCTGATGGAATCAATAATTGTTCAAAAAATAGTCAATCCTTCTCTGAAGTCAGACACAATCACACACCAAAAAGAAGTATAACCCATTACTGTGTCGTTAGGAGTCATCTTACTCAGTGCCAGCTGAGAATTGATGGCAAAATAGAGAATGACTCCTTTAATTTGCTCACATTCATCTTGAAAGTCAAAAGAACGAATGGACTATTTTCAAAAGATGGAAAGAGGCAATTTATCTTTGTTCACACTGGACAAAATATCTTTGCCTATCAGTGGCTACACATAAAGTAAATAGAAATAAGCGTGGAGAATGGGGAGAAATGATAACATTGGGGGAGGGGAAGAGAGAAGTGATAACAAATTTTTAATAAAAGGTGACACCATGTTAGAGACAGAATCTTTAAATGAAGGAATCATGGAAAGACTGAGAAGAAAAATCAACAGAAACAGTAAAAAAAAGAATGGAATAAAAAGACATGTTACAATGAACTGGAGACAAATAGTCTTGGTAGAAAAGAAAATCTGTGAACAAGCAAAAAAGAAATAGAGTGTTATTATGGTTTAAAATTCTGAACCTCTGGTGTCATTGTATTATAATCCATAGAATAATGTAAATATCTGCAAGACCATGCTGACATAAACTGAATAAACAAAGCAGTGAGAAGGGACATCTTTTTCCCTACTGAAGAATTCCAATTAATAAATGTTGAAAGAATAAAAGAGAAACAAAATTACCATTAGGCAAACAGCAAAATAATAATAGTTGTTGCAGGCATGATCCACCAATGGATGTATTACACATGAAATTTTGAGCGAGAACTGAATATTTGAGTAGCCTCAAATATTTCCCCCAAGATATTTATTAATTACAAGTGAGCAAAGAGTAACTTACTTAGAGCGAAAGACTCAAGAGCTACAGATTTCTTATTCAAGAAAATCACTAGTCATGTCACTAGTAATAAGGCACTGACATTATTGTCCTTTGAAGGGCACAAAACCACTTCTGTGATCTTTCTAAATGTATAGCCCCATGAAATAACATCAGAGAAAAACAAATGAGAGATGTTCTAGAAATTAATGACTGATATTCTCCAAAAGTGCAAGGTCTTGAAAAACAAAGACTGAAAGATGATCACTGATTGGAGGAGACTAAGGAGACAGGACAGGGACAGGGAGGCCTGGCGTGCTGCAACTCATGGGGTCGCAAAGAGTCAGACACGACTGAGCGACTGAACTGAACTGAAGGAGACAGGAAGACAACTAAATATGATGTAGAATCTTGGATCAGATCTGGAAAAGAAAAAGGTCATTAGTAGAAAAACCTGGTGATGATTGAATAAGGTCTGTATTTTAGCTAATAGTAATGTATGGCAACCAACTCCAGAAATCTTACCTGGAAAATTCCACGGACAGAGAAGCCTGGCAGGCCACAGTCCATGAGGTCAGGAAAAGTCGAATGTGACTGAGCACACACATGCACACAGACCTCACCTCTAATTTCCTGGTTTTGATCTTTTTACTGTGGTTATGTCAGATGTTAACATTTGAGGGTGCCAAGTGAAGGGTATGTGGAAATTACTATTTTGCAACATTTCTGATATCTAAAATTATTTCAAAATGAAAGCTAAAAAGGCTTTAAAAATTCTGGCCTCAAGCAAACATTTTAGGCAAGACTTCTGTTGTAAGAAAAATGTACTGATACATTTACTTGGTTTTTTGCTGTTTTTTGACCTATCAAATGGTGTTTCTCTTCAGTATCTTCATTCTTTACAAGGAATGACTTCACCCTTTTCTCAAGGCGAACGCTCAACACTGGAGCTGTCAGCTCCAACTAAGATCCTGGAGTTCAGACTTGGCAATGCGATAAGGACCTTGAGCAGTTATAACCTCCTGGTGACCCCGTGGACTTGGGCGATTACCAAACTGGTAGAAAAAATTTGTGACAGGCATTTGCTTATTCTCCTGGTACCAGATAATTCTGGAACCCTATGTTATGAGGTGGGTAAGGAGAGAGAAATAATCCCCAATTCACTTAAATCCCTATCAAATGGCTGGACAGAAGTTTGAATCCAGTTTAATTTGATTTAAAGAAAATAATAGGATATTTCTTGACTCTTCAAGATTGTGGATTATGATTTATATTCACTACTTCTCCTAACTCTTCTGTTAATTATTTAACAAAACCATACTGAAGAAATACCTACTATTTTTTTTTGGAGTAAAATGCAAAGCACAAGTTCTTTAACTTGAAATGATAATATTTCTAAATCCTTCTGTTCCAGCTCTTGGAAAAAAACCTTACTACTGACTGTTTGGCTCGTGTACCTATAAAATATTGTTTCTCCATCCACCTTTTTTTCTTTTTGAAATTTGGAAGAATTGGTAATTTTCATGATGAGTTTCCATTTCTGTAACTTCAAGGTTCAAGTTGGTATGCTTTATGGCATGGATTCAGAGAAGGCACCTGACAGGCTTGTCAAACAGGGCCAGAAATATTTCGGTAACCACTTTCTCTGCTTAGCAACTGGATGAATATCTCTTTCTTGTTTGGTTTAGACAAGCAGCAAACTGTTAATTTACAGAGGACTTTGATTTTCTCTTGATTCTACTAAAGTTCAGAAAAGAAATTCCCAGGGTTATACTCCATCACTACCAATTTCTTTTTTTCCATGGTGTGGGAGAGCATTTCAGGGAGGAGAGAAGAGTTTGATAGATGGCTTATCCAGAATACAAATAACACAGTGTTTGCCAACTGCCACTGTCTTTTATGCCTAGGTAACCTGGATTTGCATTAGAATCCAGCCACAATTTAACAGCATAATTTATGGTGCTTCCAAAAGACCTGCTTTTTTGTTTTTAATCCCTGGACTGATCATCCAAGTTTATTCTTACTGCCCCATTAGCGATTTAGAGGTTTCTATTTTCCCTTGAAATTGTCAGTTTGATAACTGATAGTTGTACCCAAAGCAAATATTCTTTAAATCATTGCAAATAGTTTGCAATGACATTTTTCCTAACTTAACATGGCTTTCATTGGACTTTGAAGCCGGACACACTTTGGTTCTCTGATAAGTATGTGGAAGAGTAACTAACTAGAAAATTAAGGTTATACATTTGTTCTCTGACCTTTAAAATGTAGTATCAACACTATGGATTAGAATATGGGTTGTCAATAACTGAAAATGAAAAAGACTGGAGACCTGAACACAAAAGTTTCTGATAAGTAAGTTAAGTATGTTAATACATATAAGATAGCTGGTTAATCAGAATGGAAGCACAGCTATATTGCAATAATACCATTAAAACTTTGATTCATCTACTGCTTCCTCTTCAGAGTCCATCATCTCCAAGCACATCCATGATTTCCACGTTTATCTGTCAGTTCTTAATCTTTTCATTCAATATAGAACTAACAACCTAGCAAGAGAGAATATATTGATTCTCCTGGATTTCCACATTTTGGGACTGATTTTTCTTGGTAAATAAATAAAACAGCTACCAATGAACTTTTTCCAAAGGGCTTAAGAGAAGGGAGTGTGATTGTGAATATTTTCAAAATGTTTATACAATCATACACCTGATTGTTTCCTACTAATTGTTTACTAATAATTTGGCTTTCTGGAGTTAGCCTCAAGGAAATGCAAATCTGATGTGGCCACCTCTGAGTTCTAAAAGTGGAAGTCTTTGGAGTCTTCAAAGCAGCAGTGAACCCCAGCCACACTAACCTTGAATCATAACACTGTACCACTTGCAAGCTGATTCTTTTACTGATTTGTATGAAATACCATCTCTGTGTTACTAACTAGCTATGTGACTTTAGGCAAGTTACCTAGACTTCTTTAAGGCAATTTTCCCTTATCCTGCTGCTGCTGCTGCTAAGTCACTTCAGTCGTGTCCAACTCTGTGCGACCCCATGGACGGCAGCCCACCAGGCTCCCCCGTCCCTGTGATTCCCTCTAGGCAAGAACACTGGAGTGGGTTGTCATTTCCTTCTCCAATGCATGAAAGTGAAAAGTGAAAGTGAAGTTGCTCAGTCGTGTCCGACCCTTAGCGACCCCATGGACTGCAGCCTACCAGGCTCCTCTGTCCATGAGATTTTCCAGGCAAGAGTACTGGAGTGGGTGCCATTGCCTTCTCCATTCCTTTATTCTAGATGAAGCTAATAATTTGGACCTTGTGGAGATGTTGTTTGGATTAATTATAATACTAAGAAGGTGTATGGCACATTTCTTTGGGTATATCATAAATATTTATTAAGAAGTAATAAAATTAAAATATGAGTTCAATGTAACTTATGTTCTTATTACAAAGTCTGTCACCTTTACTGCCTCTGATATTGTATTGTATTACTCAGACTTTGAGGTGAGAACCAATCCAGGGGCACAACCTCAGAAAATCTACATTAGATGATGAGGAATATATCTTATTTGCTTTACAGAAGTGTCAGTCCCCAAATCTGAGCACTGATGGCAAAGTTACTGGTCCTCTAGTCCAATCTCATCACAAAGAAATCTTTATTAGGCCTTCATCTCGATTCTGTAAAACTTTTTAGTGATTGAGAACTGAGATCTCTATAAGACACACTCTTTACTCTAATTTTAAAAAAACCTATCCCTGAAACTGAAATGTGTATCCTTGTTTATTTGCTCTTAAAATCTATTTGTCTCTAAATAACAAGTGATACAAATGATTCCTCTTTAAAAATTTCTATCATGTTTCAATTAATTTTTTCCAGGTTGAAAATCTCAAATTCCCTCAAACATTCCTCATGCTTCATGATTCTAGGTTTCTTTTTTTTAACCATTTTTTAAAAGGAAGATGAGCCTTCTCCATCTGAGTATAATAGTCCAAAAGTTCACAATGGCAGTGAACGATGGGAAAATGTGACTATTTCCTTCTTTGCTTCAAATATTGCTCTCCTACCATTGTGGCTTAATAACAAGATGATGTTTATTACATTGTTTTTGTGGGGGCTTCCCTGGTGGCTTAGACAGTAAGGATTCTGCTTGCAATGCTGGAGCCCTGGGTTCAATCCCTGGATCAGGGAAGATCCTTTGGAGAAAGGAAGGGCTACCAATTCAGTATTCTTGCCTGGAGAATTCCATGGTCAGAAAAGCCTGTTGGGCTACAGTTCATGGAGTCACAGAGTCAGACAAGAGTGAACGACTAACGTACCTTGTTTCAGCATCCAATCACAAGTTTTTGTTCCTGCTGCACTTACAGACAACTAAAGTCTTTATAATCATTTCTATCAGAGTAGATCTTCCCTAAGTACAATATCTGAGTATGATATTTTTAACCCTGACTTAGGCATCCATAGTTATCTTAAATATCATCTTCTTGATTTATTTTCATCTACTATAATATTTATTCCTTTAAGATTTATTCAGGCATAGGTGTGATGCTCACATTAATAAATAATTTTCACAATGTATTAAGCAAAATATTGAAGTTGATCTAGTAACTATTGAGCTATACAAAGGGCTTGAAGTTAAAAATTGAGTATTCCTCTAGATTGAAATCTGAAGACAGATAGACTACGAAATATTCTTATACTGAGATACATTTGTCAGTTTTTCGTATACATAGTTTACTTTACAAAAGATTCAGTTGGACACATGGAATAATGGATTTTAAACTGTGTACTTATCCAATAATAGTTCAAATCAAAATAATTGAATAAATCAATGGGCTAGACTCAGAGGTTTATTAGGAAATAGTGTCATTTACAAAATTTGAGTATGTAAGTCAGATAATAATGACAATTTTATTTTAAGATTTTACTTACTGCAGTTTTTAAAATCTTATAATCCTATTAATATTTCAGCCCATGGACTTAACTGACATCATACGAATTTCAGTTTTTCTCCCTATTCAATTTTTGGTTTTGAGGCAGAATTTTCTATACAAAGAGGACAATGCAGAGTTTAGTAAACAACTAGCAATGGCTATTTGCAGTGAACTTGAGCTTTCAAAGATAGTCCAATGTCATTTACTTTTCAGACTGTAGTATTTGTGCTGCTTCCTTAGATAAATTATTTCCATTAGAAACTTGATGATATATGATCGTCACAGACAAGTATAATAAGAGAAAGAAACTATCCCTCTCAATTTATGAAGGCACACTTACCAATAAGAAAGCATCAGGGTATTTGAGAGTATTTCTCACAGTTTTAGTATTTGCAAAGCATCTGATGCAGTTAACTACTTCTGCGCTTGTGCTCAGTCGTGTCCAACTCTTAGCGACCCTTTGGACTGTAGCCCACCAGACTCCTCTGTTCATGGGATTTTCCAGGCAAAAATACTGGAGTTTGTTGTCATTTCCTCCTTCATGGCATCTTCCCAACCCAAGGACTGAACCCACGTCTCCTGTGTCTCCAGCACTGCAGGCAGATTCTTTACCCATTGAGCCAATTAAATACTTATCAACAGTTTAAAAAATGAGGGAAAAGGGCAATTAATCTTTTATTGGCTCCACCCCAAATATTGATTAATCAATTCAATTAAACAGTATGTGCAAACACAGCATAATAACAGAGATCTGCTGCTGCTGCTAAGTCACTTCAGTCGTGTCCAACTCTGTGCGACCCCATAGATGGCTGCCCACCAGGCTCCCCCCGTCCCTGGGACTCTCCAGGCAAGAACACTGGAGTGGGTTGCCATTTCCTGGCTCTTACTAAATTATTATTAAATGCTCCCTAAGCTTCATTCTATCATATAGTAATTCTAAGCATGTTATGTTATACTATAAAAATGAATGCAAGTCCTCCCCCAAATCTTAGGGTTTCTTCATTGAAAGATAAAAATTTAATTTCAAGCTAATTGTACACTGTAATGGAGTCCTTTTCTACCTTAAGCCTCGCTATCATTCTGAGTAAGCAGACTTTGCCATTCTTAGACCAAAATCCAAATAACATTTCCTGTACTTACTCCAGAAAACATCTCAGGCCTGTTGTCATTCAGAACTGCCTCTCTAATTCCTTCTAGTTCAGTGTAATTTTTTTTTTTCTGACCTTTGCCTATTTAACTATATGGACCCTCCCATAACAAACTGTTAGTGAGAAAATAAAAGTTGAAGAAAGAGGAAAGTGTGATTTGCAGTGAGGTTACAAGATAGACAGAGCTCCATCTGCTCGTGGGGATGAAAGAAACCATACCTGGCCTGGTATTAGGCAGCACAGGTGACAATTCCTGGCAAGAGGCCCAGACTACACTTCAGCACAGTAAATACAGTGTGATGAAGGCTAAAGCCCCAAGGACAGGAGCCAGACCTCTCTCTCTAGTTTCTTCTGTGCCAAGTTCTCAGTTATGGCTCAAAAACATTAAAATAAGAAACCCCATGTATAACAGTGCTGCCATGTTAAATACAGTATGAGGTCAAATTCAAGACAGCAAAGCAACTATTAAAAAATGAAAAGTCACATTATAAAATAGCAATGAAAAGCAGTAAATAAAAAAGCAGGAAGAAAGATCAAACATGAGTTTTGTGCTCAGAAAGAAAATGTGTCAATTGTTAAATGATATACAAAGAAAAATGGCACAATGAAATGTTTACATGGAGGCAATGAAATTCTAACTACGAAATAAAATGTCTTTGAAGTCAGAAACATATGTTACTTTGCATATTGCTTTGGGTTAGGTACAGTGAATAGTGATTGCAGCCATGAAATTAAAAGACACTTGTTCCTTGGAAGAAAAGCTATGACCAATCTAGACAGCATACTAAAAAGCAGAGACGTTACTTTGCTAACAAAGGTCCGTTTAGTCAAGGCTATGGTTTTGCCATAGTCAAGTATGGTTGTGACAGTTGGACTATAAAGAAAGCTGTGCATCGATGAATTGATGTTTTTGAACTGTGGTGTTGGAGAAGACTCTTGAGAGCCCCTTGGACTGCATGGAGATCAAGCCAGTCAATCCTAAAGGAAAGCAACCCCTAATATTCACTGAAAGCACTGATGCTGTTCCAATACTTTGGCCACTTGATATGAAGAACTGACTCATTGGAAAAGACCCTGATGCTGGGAAAGATTGAAGGCAGGAGGAAAAGGGGACAACAGAGGATGAGATTGGTTGGTGATGGACAGGGAAGCCTGGCATGCTGCAGTCCATGGGGTTGCAAAGAGCCAGACATGACTGAGCAACTGAACTGAGGTACAGTGAACAGACAAAAAGGGATAATAGCCTCTTCTTGGAAATATACAGGCAAGCCATGAAAGCATACACAAGCAAATAGGTATGTAATTCTTTGTAGCCCAGGGCTTCAGCAATTCCATTCTATCTTCTCATAATGTCTATAAAATACCTTTTTCTGATGGCCAATGTCCAATTAAGATTTGAAAGTCTGGATGTCAGACTTCCTCTTTATCATAAATGTAACCAAACTTCCGAGCTTCTTCAATTTCCTGTTGACACTAGTCTGTCTCCTTCATTTCAGAGACCCTTGATCAATTTTAATAACCTTAAAAACAGAACCAGATTTAGTATTCTTTAGATGAGAAATCACAAGTTACCAGGCTTAAAAAGCTATCTAAACTATATCACAAAATACAGTAAAGATACTTTTAATAACTAAATGCTTAATAAACTTTTTATATTTATCTTTTCTACATTTACAGCTGCATATTCTGATTACCTGTTCCTGATTCAGTGACTTTGTAACTGTGTTTTCTGTAAATATAATAGAATAGTGCTTCCTGTAACAAATTTGGTACAAATGTGTTTTCTTTAATTCTGATAATTTAGGAAAGTTTCTTCCAGCTTCATAATTCATGATGTTCATACATGCATAATGCAAGTTTGTTTTCCATTTTGGGAAAATTTCTGTCAATTTTCTTTTGTGCATAGACTGCTAGTCTTCTTGCACGACTTATCTGAAATACATTGTAAACTGAAGACCCTTACTTAGCAAGGTAATTTGTTGCCAATGTCACTGTCAGGAGGATACATGGGTCTATTGTGTGTGAAGGGAGTGTTCCTGGAAGGCGTCACTGCACCAGGAAGCCTTTAACTCCATTATCCATGGCAATAACTATAATCTGTACAAATACATCCCAGTAAACTCACATTAAACGTATTCCTACATGAACTTCACATGTCTGTGCCTATTACTCCAACATCACTCAACAAAAGCAGACATATGATGAAGGGAAAGTGAGATTTGAAAGTAGCAATAATTTAAATCCACTGCAGTTAGAATATTTCACCTTTGCAAACCAAACTTTTGACCATGTGATCACATCAAGGGCCTTTCTCCAAAGACTGGGAATAGGGTGTCTCTCGTTGGTGAACTGACCTCTGCATTATTTCTTCTGCACTTCTGTCATTCTCTCTCCTGACCATCCTGTGGTTAATAGTCTCTGTTTCATCCCCTCTCTCTTCTGCCATTCCTCCTTACCCCCTGCCCTCGTGTGTGTTTGTCAAGCAAATTGAAGACCTACTGTAAATCTTAAAACGTGGAAGTCATCCTTGATTTCCTCCTCACTTTCTGTCTCTAGTATGGTAAATCAACACATCCTTCAGATTCTAAGTCTTGCGCATCTCTTGACTTGCTCCCTCCCTCACAGCTACCAATGCCATAATCTGGACAACACTGCCCCTTCACAGGGCCCCTGCAACACCTCCTCATCAGTCTTTGTCTACTAACAGAAAGTATTGTGTCTCCAGTATTGGAGTATTGTGTCCTCAGACCACTCTGCAAACTATCAGCAGCAATTTATTCAGAATTCAATTCTGACCAGATCATTTCTCTGCTGGGGGAAAAAAAAAAAAAAAAAACAACTCAATAATCCTCACGACCCACAGAGAGTGGGGCTTCCCTGATGGTTCAGTGATAAAGAATCCACCTGCAATGCAGGAAATTCAGGAGGTGTGGGTTCAGTCCTTGGGTCAGGAAGATCCCCTGGAGGAGAACATGGCAACCCGTTCCTATTCTTGTCAGGAAAATCTCATAGACAGAGGAGCCTGGTGGTTCATGGAATCCCAAAGAGTTGGACACAACTGAAGTGATGAGCATACAACGCACCCACAGAGAGTGTTCAACTCTGTTGCTGGCACACAAAACCCTCTAAAATCGGTCCTGTTTCAGTCATATCTGTTTCTACTATCAGCACGTACTCTAAAATTGAAAGCAACAACAAAACCCTTCAAAGTGTAAGCAATTCTCTGTACTCTATGTTCTATCCAGTTAACACTCAGCATTCCATGTTGTCTGAAGTACTGGTACTCACCTTCTCCAAATCCACAATCATTTTTAAAGATGGCTTAGATGTCAATTTATTTGGGGAGACTTTTCTGAGGCCCAAGTGCTGAAAAAGTTTCCCTCTGCTGGTTTCCTTTGCTATTTTGCAGTTAGTATCATTATCAAGTTCTTCTCTGGTGGCTCAACAGTAAAGAACCTACCTGCTAATTCATGAGACACAGGTTCAATCCCTGGGTTGGAAAGATCTCCTGGATAAAGAATTCATTTGAATCTGTTCTAATGAGATGGATGAAACTGGAACCTATTATACAGAGTGAAGTAAGCCAGAAAGAAAAACACCAATACAGTATACTGACACATATATATGGAATTTAAAAAGATGGCAATGATGACCCTGTATGCGAGACAGCAAAAGAGACACAGATGTATAGAACGGACTTTTGGACTCTGTGGGAGAGGGAGAGGGTGGGATGATTTGGGAGAATGGCATTGAAACATGTATACTATCATGTAAGAATGAAGCACCAGCCTATGTTCGATGCAGGATACAGGATGCTCGGGGCTGATACACGGGGATGATCCAGAGAGAGGAAATGGGGTGGGATGTGGGAGGGGGATTCGGGATTGGGATCTCATGTGCACCCATGGTGGATTCATGTCAATGTATGGCAAAACCAATACGGTATTGTAAAATAAAATAAAGTAAAAATTAAAAAAAAAAAAAGAAACAGCAATCCATTCTAGACTTAGCAACTGAGCACACACACGCATCATTACCAAACCTTCCACATACTTTTTTGCTTCCCCTACTCATTTGTAGCATCCTGGAGGCCAGAGGTGCTGTCTTACCCTTCTTTGTGTCTCTCTGGCAGAACTGAGTTCCCAAGAAATGAAAGGTTCTAAATGACTTTGAATGACTATAAAGCAATGTGTGTGTGTGTGTGTGTGTGTTAGTTGCTTAGTCGTGTCCAACTCTTTGCAACCCCATAGACTGTAGCCCACCAGGCCCCTCCATCCATGGGATTCTCCAGGCAAGAACACTGGAGTGGGTTGTCATTTCCCTCTCCAAAAGGAACTAAAGAAAGAAAGAAAATGAAGTCACTCAGTTGTGTCCGAATCTTTGCGACCCCATGGACTGTAGCCTACGAGGCTCCTCCATCCATGGAATTATCCAGGCAAGAGTACTGGAGTGGGTTGCCATTTCTTTTTCTGGTGATGCCCAATGGTACAGGTGAAATCAGAGTGATGAAGAATTTAAGAGAGAGAAATGAGTTGTTTATGGTGTCTTGAAGTAAGTAGCATTTGAAATGAATCTTGAAAAATATGTAAAGTTTGGGACAGCCCTCATAAGATGAAGCGGAGTGCATTTCATAAGAGCTATGTAATGAGTCATGACCAAAGATCAAAGAGCTTCACTACAAGAATGCATCCAAAATTAAACTAAGGAAGGAGATCCTGGTAGAATAAATGAGAACAAAATATTCTTTAACTCTTGACTTGGATCATAGGTCTCAAAGGATTACTAAGAGGACCTAATTAGCTGAACAAAAGGATGTCTTTATGGTTGAAAAGGAAATATTATATTTTGCATTAACATAAAACATATGAAGGAGAATGCTAAAATTAAAATAAAAGCTTTCTAAAAGAAATGATTTTTTAATGCAAACAAAAATATGGTACATATGAGTTCAGTTCAGTTCAGTCACTCAGTTGTGTCTGACTCTTTGCAACCCCAGGGACTGCAGCACGCCAGGCTGAATAATATTGGTTATATTTCATAGTATTGGTTATATTTTGTGTTTGTAAATGCTATATGAGTAGAATTAACTGTGTACATGATGAAAAAGCTAGTGCTAAATTGGAGATGTTAAGAACTGGGAAATACTGGTCAAGTGATAATTTATTGAGCTGTTTCTCTTTTAATTACTGTAGAAGATACAACTAAAGCAGCAAATCAGATCCTTTCCTTAAAAGCCTAAAATTCAATTAAAGGAAGTAGATAAGCATAAAAATAGGGCTCAATTATACAACAGATTTTAACCAGTAAAGTGTAAAATTATACTTTTTTAAACACGGCATCCCAGAGAAGATATAGTTGACCTAGATAAGAATATTAAATAAAAGGAAGGAATTCTGTGTGAAAGTACCTTTAGCAAAGGCATACGTGTCCTGTCAAGTATGATAGATTCACAGAACAGCGAGGATGCCAGAAGAGCAAAAGTGAGGGTCTGTGGCAGCGCTAGTTACTCCGCTGTAATGATGAGAACATCAGGGAGAGGTCTGCAAGATGAGGATGACTTAGATATAAAGTAACAGATGATATGAAGGTGTGATAAACTTTTGAAAGGGAAATCCACATGAAAAAATTCACTATTTTTCAGTGTCTAAGGTTATCTGGGCTATACTTATAAATGAAAAGCAAATAGTTCATATAACATTGTTAAATAGTCATTGCTTCATTTTCTTAATCCTCTCCCTCTCTACTTATATCATTTCCCCTCTTCCTTACAATTATGTGTTTTACAGACTCTTACATGGTCATACTTTTTTCAATCTTTTATATTTTTAATTTGCCTTCTTTATAATATTTCTTATAAAATGATTGTGCATTTTACTCCCTATTCTTTTTTTTATGCATCTATTCTTATAATAGTTAATGATTTCCAGACCCCTGTAGTGAAAGTGTTTGTCATTCAGTTGTGTCCAACTCTTTGGGACCCCATGGACTGTAGCTCCATGGCAAGAATATTGGAGTGGGTAACCATTCCTTTCTCCACGGCTTCTTCCCAACCAAAGGATTGAAACCTGGTATCCTGCATTGGTATGAAGATTCTTTTCCGTCTGAGCCACCAGGGAAGCCAGTCTATCCTCCTGTGTGCCTGCTAAGTTGCTTCAATCTTCAGTTGTGTCCAGATTTTTGTGATCCTATGGACTGTAGCCTGCCAGACTCCTCTTTCATGGGATTCTCCAGGTAAGAAGACTGGAGTGGTTTGCCATGCCTTCCTCTAGGATATATTCCTGACCCAGGGATCCAAACTGAGTCTCTTATGTCTTATTGGCAGGCCTAGCACCTCTTCTGTCTTCATCCAGTGTTTAAATATCAAGGGACCCATCAAGTTTTAAATCTTTCAATAGGCTTTGTAGTTTATTCCTACCATCTCTATTCCAATATATGGGAACACAAGAACTACCTTAATTTTTGTTGTTTTTGGTAACTAAAACAGAAGAAAAGAGAAAAAAGGGAATGCAACAAACAGGAACTAAAATTTATTGCTGCATGCTGGACACTTTGCAAAAAAAATTACCCACATTATTTAAACAGCACAATAATCCCATTGAGTAGAAACTGTTATCCACAACTTGCAGATGAGGAACCAGGTGATTAGAGAAGCTAAGTAATCCACCAAAGATCACATAAGCTCTCCATGTAGAAGTAGGGATCCACACTTGGGGCTTTCTGACTTCAAAACTCTTGCTTTCAATCCCTGTACTATGCGATCTCAGCCCTGACTGTATCTTCTTCAACTTCAGTCAAGCAGTGTTTTAAAAGAATACACAAAATTAAAAATAATCAAAGTTGTCCTCTTCAAGAATGTTATTCAGATAAGGATTTGAAATTATAGTGACTTATATGTTCCACATGGAGAAGGTGATGGCACCCCACTCCAGTTGTCTTGCCTGGCAAATCCTATGGACAGAGGAGCCTGGTAGGCTGCAGTCCATGGGGTCGCGAAGAGTCTGACACGACTGAGCGACTTCCCTTTCACTTTTCCCTTTCACGCATTGGAGAAGGAAATGGCAACCCACTCCAGTGTTCTTGCCTGGAGAATCCCAGGGACGGGGGAGCCTGGTGGACTGCCGTCTATGGGGTCACACAGAGTCGGACACGACTGAAGTGACTTAGCAGCAGCAGCAGCATATGTTCCACAAAAAAAAATATTGAGTCTTAAGATCTTAGAAACACTCTTTTTTTAATATATTAAAACAAAGTTATAACTTGTGTGATGTGTATGATACAAAAGTTTCAGAAAAGCATTCAGACAAATAAGCATATTTACTTTAATTCATTTGTTCAAAAGGGCATTTGATTCAGAAAACAAAGGAAGAGGAGGCGAAGGAGGTGGAAGGAAGAGAGGGAGGGAGGGGTGGGAGGAAGAAGAAAAGGGAAAAGAAGAGGAGGGAGAGGAAGAGATCTACCGAAAAAGCATAAACTTCATGAGCTAGTTAAATGACTGCATAAAATAGCAAAATAGTATAAGATGAAGATAATTGTAACCAAAAGCTTCAGGAAAAAAATTAAACTCAGATCATAGCAGATTAAAAAACTAATAAGCCCACATGGGACTTTGCAGTAGCTCATGCCTTTGGGTGTGAGCGTGTTCAGTGAAAATATACTGGGCAGGGTGGGAGGTTAAACAGAAAGATTTAGAAAGAAGAATACAGAGTAAATAATATCACTACAAGATTTTTTTTTTTTTTTTTACTGCATATGGAGATCTTAGTTCCCTGACCAGGGATCAAACCTGTGTCCCATGTGGTACAAGCACAGAGTCATCATCACTGGACCCCAGGAAGGTTCCTAGAAGACTTGCCTTTTGCTTACTGACTTTATCCAAGTCTGAATGTTCTGAATAAATCCATTCTCCCCATACCTCACAATATCTCCTAAATCAATAGCTTCTGTCCTAGAATATTCTGATCTTGGTTCCCTCTCCCTTTACTCAATGAGTAGAGTCCCAGTTGCCCTGACAGGACTTAAACTGTGATCTCCATCTGGGGAGAAGACTGTCTTCCTCCCTAGCCATGCCTTTCACCTCCATTTATCACCTGAAAGGATGCGAGTTGTGTGAAGTTCGTTTTCTTTCACTCAGGCCTGGTGTACAATATGGAGCAGGAGCTTTGTCAGGAGCTTTCCTTTTGAGGAGGATGGCTTAAAAGTCACATCATGGCTTTCTTAAAAGTCCTCACTAGCACATCTGGAGTAAGCAAGGTATTAGAAATAGGGCCACTGTGAAGGAAATGACTTGTGTTTCTGCTGAAAGGTTCTGCTGTATGAATAGGGGACAAATGCCCTGGAGAATCAGAACCAGGTCACCAAGAGTGGTAACAGTCCCCAAAGGTTAATTCATGCAGAAGGGTTGGAAACCATCGTATTTTGTCATGTCAGTTTCTATTATGCCATACATTGAATAATGTCAACATATAGCATAATCAAACTTAAAGCTTAAAGTTATTTAAATAATTCCCCAAATCTAAATTATTCTAAGATCTCTCAGTAATCATGATGCTCTCATGGGTTTCCTAATCCTCTTTCTTTTAAAAATCTTAAAATATATATTTTAGAACATCAGTATTGTGTGTGTGTGTTTGTAAGAAAGTACAAAATGATCCTTTCACCTTATTTAATATAAAGAGAGTATGAATTATAAGAAGAAGGAAATGGCAACCCACTCCAGTATTCTTGCCTGGAGAATCCCATGGACGGAGGAGCTTGGTGGGCTACAGTCCATGGGTCGCAAAGAGTTGGACACGACTGAGTAACTTCACTTTCACTTTCATGAATTATAAAGAAGTTAAATGCTATTATCTGGCCATTTATGGGTCGAATTTGTTCCTCTGGATTATAAAGTTCAGGCAGTAGTAAAGAGAGCCGGAAATTTCCACAAGTGTATGGGCAGACAAACCCTGAGTGAAGTTCCATGAGTCAAGCTCTCACTCTTTGCTCCAAACTTGTCTCCTCATCCACTTTAAGATGTACTAACTTTTAAAGAAATATTGAGGAAATTAATATGTATATCACAAGCATAAGGTAATTCCTAAATTTATGAAGTTATAATGCCATATCACTGATTTTTGTGATACTCTGTATCTTCTTAAAAAAGGTCAATGAACTTTTAAAAAGAAATTATGTATCATCTTTTTACTAGGATTCTATCATCTTTATTTTAGCGTTTATTTCCCACCCCCAGGCTTGAGGATTTATTTGTTAATTCGTTGTCTTTTTCTCTCTTTTCCTTACCTCTTCCCAATAATTTTATTTGACTGTTAAGCTTGTTCCTTACTCTCTGAAACCACAATTGTAAACAGTCTATTTTTCAATTTGAAGCAGATTGCTGTTAGCAGTATTTTTGTTGTGTAGTGGTTAACCACACGCGCTCTGGAGGCAGACTGCTTAGGTTTACTGCCCTGTTGCCCCCTTATTGTCTGGGAAACATAGGCAAGTCTTGCATAAGCAAGGCCTTTCTTTGTTTCAGTCCTAATCTATAAAATAAATATAATAATAGTCCCAACATCATAAGACTGTGTTAAAGATTAAATGAGTTAAGACACAGAAAGTGCTTGGAGCAGGGCCCGGCATATGTTCTTCACTGTGGAAGTGTTAGTAATGATTGTTTTTATTCCCCTAGCACATCACCTCACTAAATGGTTAGGAGTAGATCAGAAGTTCAATGCTGCTTATGGTCAACTTGCATCTTCAAGTCATTCACAGAATGATGCCCTACCAGATTCTAACCCAGAAAAGTTTGACAACTTGACACATAAGTTCTTTGGCAACCAACGGCATGTGTGTGGTCTTGGCTCATCTGAAGACCCCTTGTTGATTTTGCATCTGGACATAGTGGGCCAACATTATATGATGTACAAGGTGTCACTAAAGCCTGCAGGGGCTCCTTCCATCACAGGAAAATGGCAGGTCTCATTGTTTCGTTGGGGGAGCAGGCACAGAGACCCCATGACTTAACTCTTTCAAGTGAGTAACATCCCCATTTGGCTTCTAGTTTGGAAGATAAGCTTTCCTGAGTTACACTGAATCAAGTAAAACTATTATCAGTAAATGTTTATTGACTCTGTCTCCATATCCCCCAGACCTTCATTTCTTCTCTATGTTAACAATCATGACTTTCTCCATGAAGCATCAACATCAGTGTTTGTTATCCCCACAAACTGTGTCTACAGTAGCTGCTTTGAAGTTTCTTCTGAATCATTGCTCTAAATTATGTTCCCAGACTACTTTGGAAAGTACTATTCTATATTTTCACTATAACCACTGATGTGCTGTATAGAAAAAAACAATGTTTCTTATATTAAAACAATGTTATTGACACTGATGAAATTCCAGAAAGGAACTATATGAAGATTCTATCATCAGAGTCATACAAAAGCCTTTTTAATGTTTTTTTTTTTTTAAGCAATATCTTTATCACATTCAAAACAATCTGATGATAACATTTCTCTATACATTTAAAGCAATGATATATGAAATCTCCACTCTGTTTCCAAACATTGTATATGCATAAGAACAGAGTAACAAAAATGATTGTATATAGACAGTTTTATCAAAGAAACCCTTTCCCACATCTCAGTTTTGTGAGCTTTCACCAGGATGTGGTATCTTGTACTATTTCATAAACTTGGAGAAGAGACTCTCTAATTTTCAAGCTTGTAACTTTAGGAGAAAGTACCTGGAATAATGTAGATACTTAACAAATACTCATGAAATAAATAAGTGAACAAGTATCTAAGTATACTGTCTGCTGTCAGTCTGTATTTAGCTCTAAAATTAATAACCTATTTGTTCTATGACCTAAATCAAATTCCTTATGATTATACAGTGGAAGTGAGGAATAGATTTAAGGGCCTAGATCTGATAGACAGAGTGCCTGATGAACTATGGAATGAGGTTCGTGACATTATATGGGAGACAGGGATCAAGACCATCCTCATGGAAAAGAAGTGCAAAAAAGCAAAATGGCTGTCTGGGGAGGCCTTACAAATAGCTGTGAAAAGAAGAGAGGCAAAAAGCAAAGGAGAAAAGCAAAGATATAAGCACCTGAATGCAGAGTTCCAAAGAATAGCAAGAAGAGATAAGAAAGCCTTCTTCAGTGATCAATGCAAAGAAATAGAAGAAAAGAACAGAATGGGAAAAACTAGAGATCTCTTCAAGAAAATTAGAGATACCAAGGGAACATTTCATGCAAAGATGGGCTCGATAAAGGACAGAAATGGTATGGACCTAACAGAAGCAGAAGATATTAAGAAGAGGTGGCAAGAATACACAGAAGAACTGTACAAAAAAGATCTTCACGACCCAGATAATCATGATGATGTGATCACTAATCTAGAGCCAGACATCTTGGAATGTGAAGTCAAGT
>SJYT01033232.1:241917-256594 GCA_006410635.1 Cephalophus harveyi
GATGGTGACTGCAGCCATGAAATTAGAAGACGCTTACTCCTTGGAAGAAAAGTTATGTCCAACCTAGATAGCATTTTCAAAAGCAGAGACATTACTTTGCCGACTAAGGTCCATCTAGTCAAGGCTATGGTTTTTCCTGTGGTCATGTATGGATGTGAGAGTTGGACTGTGAAGAAGGCTGATCGCCGAAGAATTGATGCTTTTGAAGTGTGGTGTTGGAGAAGACTCTTGAGAGTCCCTTGGACTGCAAGGAGATCCAACCAGTCCATTCTGAAGGAGATCAACCCTGGGATTTCTTTGGAAGGAATGACGCTAAAGCTGAAACTCCAGTACTTTGGCCACCTCATGAGAAGAGTTGACTCATTGGAAAAGACTCTGATGCTGGGAGGGATTGGGGGCAGGAGGAAAAGGGGACGACCGTGGATGAGATGGCTGGATGGCATCACGGACTCGATGGACATGAGTCTGAGTGAACTCCGGGAGATGGTGATGAACAGGGAGGCTGGCGTGCTGTGATTCATTGGGTCGCAAAGAGTGGGACACGACTGAGCGACTGAACTGAACTGAACTGAACAAGTTACAAGCAATGCCTCTGTTAGAAGACTGTCATTAGGTATTTATCCTGAAATTAAAAACAACTATTCTTAGTCGTATCTTCAGGTGATACTATACTGGATTACTCAGAACTGACTCCCTCAATCAGATCACAGCCAAGCAAAATCATTTTTTGTCTTTAATCAATTCTCATTTCCAAGAGATACAAAAATAGCACCCAAGAGAAACTAGGGGAGAGTTTCTAACATGTACTACAAGTTAGCCTATAATTTTTTAAAACTGCTTTGTCATGGAGTCAGAAGCATTTTTGCTTTTAAAAAAAAAAAAATGATTTGCAACATTTTGACTAATGTTGAGGTTTCCAGTGAAGAAGAATCTCCTAAATGTGCTGATTTAGATGAAAGATGAAAACAGTAAAAACAACCACAGGATGAATAATTTGTATCTCTAATATGCACTGATTTCTTGTTTTAAACATGTACCAGCAGCAAGAGAATTCATTTGACCTAGAGAGATACTGTTATAATTTCTAGCAAATCCTTTATCCTATTTGAAAGAACAATTTTGTATTACATTGTTAAATTCAAATAAACATTTGAATGCTGTAATTAAAGCCCAAGATAATGATAACTGAATAATGATGAATTATGAAGAACCATTGTAAATTAATACCTCTCACATCAAGAATATGTGTGAACAGAATGAATAAAAAAAGGAGCCAAAAGGAATCTGTAACTTGTAACTTCCATATGCTGATAAAAGTTTAATTAATTTGAAACACAATCTGCTGAAAATTTTTAAAGTTTCTGTTTAAAGTTATGGTACTAAGTGTTCTCCATATTTGGACAATGGCCACCAGTGGCCCAGATCACATTTTAATTTTAGGAAACTTAGAGATTTATATTCAGGGTCAATCAAAACAAATACTATTCTAACCCTCTCAAGTTATGGAAGGGTTGATGTTTGTTTCAAGATATAAGGAAGAAAGATGGGAGAAGAATGACTGTCAAGTTACTCTTCACTTTCCTCTAAACCAGTGACCTTGATATCAACTGAGTATTGTATGTATGTATTCAGTTCAGTTCAGTTCAGTCACTCAGTTGTGTCCAACTCTGCGACCCCATGATTCGCAGCATGCCAGACCTCCCTGTCCATCACCAACTCCCGGAGTTCACTCAAACTCATGTCCATCGAGTCTGTGATGCCATTCAGCCATCTCATCCTCTGTCATCCCCTTCTCCTCCGCCGCGAATCCCTTCCAGCATCAGGGTCTTTTCCAATAGGTCAACTCTTCGCATGAGGTGGCCAAAGTATTGGAGTTTCAGCTTCAGCATCAGCCCTTTCAATGAACACCCAGGACTGATATCCTTCAGAATGGACTGGTTGGATCTCCTTGCAGTCCAAAGGACTCTCAAGAGTCTTCTCCAACACCACAGTTCAAAAGCATCAATTCTTTAGCGCTCAGCTTTCTTCACAGTCCCACTCTCACATCCGTACATGACCACTGGAAAAACCATAGCCTTGACTAGACGGACCTTAGTCAGCAAAGTAATGTCTCTGCTTTTGAATATGCTATCTAGGTTGGACATAACTTTTCTTCCAAGGAGTAAGCATCTTTTAATTTCATGGCTGCAGTCACCATCTGCAGTGATTTTGGAGCCCCCAAAAATAAAGTCTGACACTGTTTCCACTGTTTCCCCATCTATTTCCCATGAAGTGATGGGACCAGATGCCATGATCATAGTTTTCTGAATGTTGAACTTTAAGCCAACTTTTTCAGTCTCCTCTTTCACTTTCATCAAGAGGCTTTTTAGGTCCTCTTCACTTTCTGCCATAAGGGTGGTGTCATCTGCATATCTGAGGTTATTGATATTTCTCCCGGCAATCTTGATTCCAGCTTGTGCTTCCTCCAGCCCAGCATTTCTCATGATGTACTCTGCATATAAGTTAAATAAGCAGGGTGATAATATACAGCTTGCTGTACTCCTTTTCCTATTTGGAAACAGTCTGTTCCCTGTCCAGTTCTAACTGTTGCTTCCTGACCTGCATATAGATTTCTCAAGAGGCAGGTCAGGTGGTCTGGTATTCCCATCTCTTTCAGAATTTTCCACAGTTTATTGTGATCCACACAGTCAAAGGCTTCAGCATAGTCAATAAAGCAGATGTTTTTCTGGAACTCTCTTGCTTTTTCCATGATCCAGCGGATGTTGGCAATTTGATCTCTGGTTCCTCTGCCTTTTCTAAACCAGCTTGAACATCAGGAAGTTCACAGTTCACATATTGCTGAAGCCTGGCTTGGAGAATCTTGAGCATTACTTTACTAGTGTGTGAGATGAGTGCAATTGAGCAGTAGTTTGAGCATTCTTTGGCCTTGCCTTTCTTAGGGATTGGAATGAAAATTGACCTTTTCCAGTCCTGTGGCCACTGCTGAGTTTTCCAAATTTTCTAGCATATTGAGTACAGCACTTTCACAACATCATCTTTCAGGATTTGAAACAGTTCAACTGGAATTCCATCAACTCCCCTAGCTTTGTTTGTAGTGATGCTTTCTAAGGGCCACTTGACTTCACATTCCAAGATGTCTGGCTCTAAGTGAGTATCACACCATCATGATCATCTGGGTTGTGAAGATCTTTTTTGTACAGTTCTGTGTATTCTTGTCACCTCTTCTTAAAATCTTCTGCTTCTGTTAGGTCCCTACCATTTCTGTCCTTTATCAAGCCCATCCTTGCATGAAATATTCCCTTGGTATCTCTGATTTTCTCGAAGAGATCTCTAGTCTTCCCCATTCTGTTGTTTTCCTCTATTTCTTTGCATTGATTGCTGAGGAAGTCTTTCTTAACTCTCCTTGCTATTAGAATCACTTAAAGAGTTTTAAAAATTACTAATTATTGAGTACCATTCCCCCAAATTCTTATTTAATTAATTGAATGACCTGGCAGTTAAAACCTCTCAAATTTCCCCCCAATAATTCTAATGTGCAACTAATGTTAAGAACCACTGATCCAAATAAAATAAGAAGAAAGATGTAAGGAATGGTTAATAGTTTAAAAGTCTTAAAAAAATCCTAATTCAGTTAAATATTTTAGTCTCTCTCCTGTAGGCAGAGACCAGAATTGTTGCTTCTTATGCTCATTTGGAGTTTAAGGCAATGGATAGAACTTCAATAAAAGGAATGTTTCCATGCTTTATCAAAATGATTTATTCAATAATAGCAGTCACCAAATAACCTATTATCTGCAAAGAACTGATGTAGTGTTGTAAAACATTCAAAGATGAATAAGATCTCATCCTCCTTTCAAGTAGCACACAAGCTAATGGAATGTTTGCTACATCAATGACAGTCAGATGTTATAAACAATCGTATCTGGAAAAGAGGCTAATGACTTCTTGAAAAGCACTTGTATAGCCCCAAAGTTATGATGGCAAAGCTAAAAACACAATTTGCGAAACAGTGCTAGGCCATAGACACAAGCACTGTGACTGATTAGGCCTAAGAAAGTAGAGATGTGAGCATTAGCTGACGAATTAGAGCTATGCATTGTTTGCAGACTGAGAAGCTAAGAGTATCTTGTTTCTAAGTACAGAATTTGAGATCTGAAATAGTTGCTTAGAAGTCTTAACATTCTAAGGTGTTTATCTGTGAAAGTGTTTCCTAGTTGACAATTAGAATTTTTAAAATTGAAATAGAGAGCATAATTATAAACAATCAATTGAATTGTTAACAGTTGGCTTTAGGGTTTTAGATTAGCCATGAGCTTGTCAGATGAGTGTTATCCAGTAAACTCTGGCTTGGTAATTCAGTCTGCATTACTTCTTGATTGGTAATGCAGATATACACAATGTGTGTGCATGTGTGTTTAAATATACGTTTATGGGCTATCAGTGAGCTTGTGTTATTTAGTGACTAAGTCACGTCTGACTCTTGTGATTTCATGGACTGTAGCCCGCAAGTCTCCTCTCTCCATGGGATTTCCCAAGCAAGAATACTGGCGTGGGTTGCCATTTCCTTCTCCAGGGGATCTTCCTGACCCAGGAAATGAACACAGGTCTCCTGCATTGGCAGGTGGAGTTTTTACCACTGAGTCTACAAGGAAGGCAGTAACGCTATACATAGGAAGAATTACTGCAGAAAACTCCACAGGTTTTCCTCCACACAAATCTACCTTGTGTGGTATTGACAAGCTTTCCAGGCACTGTCAGAGCACATTTGACATTGGAATTGTTAACATTCCCATTGGACATGGAATAATGTACTGGTTCAAACTTGGGAAAGGAGTATGTCAAGGCTGTATATTGTCACCCTGCTTATTTAACTTACATGCAGAGTACATCAAGTGAAATGCCAGGCTGAATGAATCACAAACTGGAATCAAGATTGCCAAGAGAAATATCACCAACTTCAGATATGCAAATGGCATTACTCTAATGGCAGATAATGAAAAAGAAATAAAGAGCTTCTTGATGACAGTGAAAGAGGACAGTGAAAAAAACTGAGTTAAAATTCAACATTCAAAAAACTAAGGTCATAGCATCTGGTCCCATCATTTCATGGCAAATAGAAGGGGAAACAGTGGAAGCAGTGACAGATTTTATTTTCTTGGGCTCCAAAATCACTCCCGACAATGACTGCAGCCATAAAAGTAAAAGACACTTGCACCTTAAAAGAAAAGCTATGACAAACCTTTACCAAGTATTAAAAAGCAGAGACATCACTTTGCCAACAAAAGCATGTCTGTATAGTCAAAGCAGTAGTCATGTGGAGATGTGAGAGTTGGACCATAAAGAAGGCTGAGCACCAAAGAATTAATGGTATTGAACTGTGGTGTTGGAGAAGACTCTTGAGAGTCCCTTGGACTGGAAGGAGATCAAACCAGTCGCTCCTAAAGGAAATCAATGCTGAATATTCATTGGAAGGACTGATGCTGAAGCTGAAGCTCCAATAATTTGGCCACCTGATGGGAAGAGTTGACTTTTCCAGTTGACTCACTGGAAAAGACCCTGATGCTGGGACATATTGAGGGCAGGAGAAGAAGGGGGTGACAGAGGTTGAGATGGCTAGATGACATCATCAACTCAATGGACATGGATTTGAGCAAACTCCAGGAGATGGTGAAGGACAGGGAAGCATGGCGTCCAATAGTGCATGGGGTCACAAAGAGTCAGACACGACTGAGAGACTGAACAACAAATCAAGGTTTGTTGATTCGACAATGATAAAGTATGTTGGCAGTTTATGCATCTGATATGATGTGATGAATTTGACAGCTTATTTTGTGGCTTTCCCGCCCCCAACCCATGGCCCAGTTTGATTAAGAGAAAACATCAGACAAATCCCAGAGAAGCGACATTCTACTACAGATCCTTTCCCACCACTTACAACTTTCACAGCTCTGTTTTTCCCCATCAGCACCTAGTTCAGAGAAGTAATGCTAAAATCTAATCCTCGTCTCTCTTTGGTAATTAAAAAGTGAAGCATGCATGTCATGTCATGTCATGATGTTGGATATCCCTCTTATAAACATTTCTGGTGATGGTGGAGACAGACAATAAGAGTCCAGCTCCGCTTAACCATAGTTTCCATTTTGGGATAAAGTGACAGGAGAGCTGACCATCAGCAAGTGAAAGAGATCCAAACTCCCAAAGGAAGTTTATAACTATAAAAATAATCATTTTCTATCTAAGTCTGGAGCCCTACAGCTGAGCACATGAGGCCACGTTACCCTAGTTATATGGCTATATTTGAGTGTGGAAATATCTTAGTACAATCTCAGAAGTCATTTATCCTCAAGACTCGATCAATATGAATATGGTTACAGTGTATATGTTCTCCTAAGTCTGAATGCTTTCTCTTTCTATTTTAACGCTGTACATTGCTGGGAATAAAGCTTGTATTCTTCGTCTTACTGGATTGCTGTCACGTTTGCAGGAGCCTACTTTATATGATTAATTTGTGATATTCCTTATGAAGAGTGTGAGACTTATCATTAGTCTTCTCATAGGGTCCTTTCATCAGTCTCACCCCACCCACACATTTCAGGGGCTGCAACTAAAAAGTTATTTTTTAATTTAAAAGTCATGTATAATGCTGGGATGGAATTTTTTTATCCAAATATAGCAAACCACAGAGTGAACTTAAACACTAAAATCATTTTTCCTAATCACATTTGTACTTTCTAATGTGCATATATATGTGTGTGTATATATATATATAAAACTTGTAAATATACTTTGTCTTTATAGTTACTACTTCTCTCTCTCTAAATGGATTTACTATTAATCACTTAGAGACATTAATGGTAAAATGTTTCAGCATTTTTCATGTGATTCTTGAGATATTTGGATGCCTGACAGATTAACTTATTTAGAGATTATTAGACATTTTACACTGCCATCTAGTGATGTGTAAACTCAGATAAACTGAAGTTTGGGTGAAGTTGAGGAATTTGCCCAGCCCATCTAAAAAACCTGCCCTCCCATTGCCAGCCCTTTCCAATAGTTTAGAGAAACACTCGTGTTAGTAACTCTTAGTTTTAATCTCAGTTTCTTCATTCTTTATAATTCACACTGCAAACAGCGGGGGAATGTCAGCTTACCTTTGAAAACTGGGAGAGGAAATGGCAACCCACTCCAGTATTTTTGCCAGGATAATCCCCATGAAGTGCCTGGTGGGCTACAGTCCATGGAGTTGCTAAGGGTCAGACACGACTGAGCAACTGAGCACCTCCCAGTAGCTACCTTCGAAAAAGATGCAGTTTCAGTTCAATGGAGCATTCCTCTGATGGCTGTACCTGGACAATGTTTACCATTTATTGAAAGCTTGCCATTTGTCAGGCACTGCTCTAAGCGCTTTCCAGATCCTAACTCATTTAGTCCTAACCAGCCTTCGGAGGCAGTTACCATTTTGTCCTTGGTTAACGCAAAGTCCCATAGGAAATGGGCGAACTGCTCTTAAAATCCAGTCAAGCTGGTTTCAGAGTCCATATGTCTAACCAGACGAACATTCCAGAGAAGAATTAATAGTGTCTCCACTGTCTCTCTCCTGCATACACGCTCACAGATACTGACCTCTGACTGCCTAGGGTCACCTTGCTGTGGAATCTCACCTTGGTTTTGCTTTCTACATGCAGTTAGTACAAGTCAGGAGATTATTCCTGTCTTGCCATATTAGTGTTAGCAATTTGAGCTCTAACCTTAAAACTAAAAAGCAAGGCCTACTCTGGAGCACAGGGAACTCTATTCAGTACTCTGTAGTGACCTCTATGGGAATAGAAACTAAAAAAGAGTGGATATTTGTATGTGTATAACTGATTCAGTTGTTGTACAGTAGAAACTAACACAACATTGCAAATCAACTATACTCCAATAAAAATTAATTAGAAAAACACACAAGGCAGACTTGATGTGTAATCTTAAAAAAAACTATTTCTACATAAACACAGCATAAGTTTTTCTTTTCTTTTTCACCAAGAGAATACAAAATAAGAATGAGATAGAGTTGACTCCAGAAGGGCAGTGTAGGATATGCCTACCTAATTGTTGTTTACCAGAAAAATCATTTGAGTTAGCCAAATGATTAATTTTGTAACAAAAAGTGGCAGAAAATTGCATCTTTCATAGAAAGTCTAGGCAATTGTAACAATCCATCAGCATTGCTTTCTCCACTAGGTGATTGCCTACAAGGCAGGGAGCTGTGGGAAGAATGTGGGGTGTGTTGGGGGCAGGGGAGGAGAGCAGATGATAGCGAAGCAGCAGTGTGCTTTGTGATGGCGGGACTGTGCATGTGTTGTGTGGGGAGTGGATGTGGGAAGAGGGGAGACCCTTGTGCCAAACAGAATAGAACACTGTCATGGACCCAAATAGATAATTATGAAATGAAGAATGTTTTACAAGTAGAACGTTTTCTCTTATATTTCAGAGCATACAGACTGTCCTAAGAATTTAAGAAATAAAAGATTTCCTAGAAACTATAAGGTTTGAGCTGAGATTTGAAGAATTATTATTGTTCTGAGTTCCGTATTTCAAAATGCCATCCCAACACTTCACAGCCTTCTCTCTCCTCCCTTTTCAAACATCTAGACAATGAATGACACAGTAGAATGACACAGTGGAAAAATATTCATGATTCTCTAACACAGGGAAATGATGGTTTACTTAAAATAATCAACCACTTATGGTTCCTTTACTGACTCTTGTTTAGTCACTAAGTGAAAGTTGCTCAGTTGTGTCTGACTCTTTGCCACTCCATGGACTGTACAGTCCATGGAATTCTCCAGGCCGGAATACTGGAGTGGGTAGCCGTTCTCTTGTCCAGGGTATCTTCCCAACCCAGGGATCAAACCCAGGTCTCCTGCATTGCAGGAGACTCTTTAGCAGCTGACCCACCATGGAAGCCCAAGAATACTGGAGAGGGTAGCCTATCCCTTCTTCAGGAGAATTTCCCGACCCGGAAATTGAACTGGGTCTGCTGCATTGAAGGCAAATTCTTTAGCAGCTGAGCTACCAGGAAAGCGTTTAGTCACTAAGTGGTGTCCAGCTCTTTGTGACTCTGTGGACTGTAGCCCACCAGGCTCCTCTGCCCATGGGATTTTCCAGGCAAGAATACTGGAGTGGGTTGACATTTCCTTCTCCATTCTTAGGCATCTGTTAATTATACAAGTGGTATATTTTGAAATGTCTGATCAAGAAAACTTTAGGGAAAGGTGTTCTGTGGGACAACAGTCCTGTCCCTAGCAATGTACTTGCCCTCTTCAGGAGAAATATTCTGTTGAGTCATTTCCTCAGGTTATTTAATACCTAACTTCAGTCCTAGATCCCTAGTCATGACCCTTCTGTTTTGGCCATGTCACTAAGATTTTGAAGTTTCATGTAAGTACAGCCAGAAAAATTATAAGCAAGATATATTTAAAAATGAGCCTGGCTAGGATTTAATGTTTTGGAAACAATTCAATTTGCTCAGCACTCTCCCCTGTGATTCTAATGTATTTTCATTCAATCTAGCCATGTCAGGATGCATCAGCCATTGTCTGAATACTGAGGATATGAAGATAAATAAGACATGTTTAATTAATGTCTGCTGAATGAATGTTTTCTTGAACTTAAGCTTTCAGACAATGTCCTTTTGACCATTCCTTAGGACTTAGAGCTCCCAGTCTATTTGACAGTTGGTTAACTTCCATTACCTACTAGAAACACCCCTGAACTCTAATTCATGTGTTAGCCCCAAGAAGGCTTTTGTGCTTCCCTGCCAGGGGGATCATGTTCTTGCATTACCCTCAGGAACATCTCCAGCCCCTACCTATAGTTCATAGAATCATTATAGGAGCTCTGGTTTGTCCTTTGAAGCCACAGCTCTTGCCAGAAATGGATCATAAAAAGTTCCATGACTTGGAAATAAATCATATTCATCTACATTGAAAGACAAGGCATGGGTTCCCAAGTTCTAAGGATTTCCCTATGGCATGTTAAGACACTGAGGTGGGAGATGAATTCACTGATATGTCTAGACTACAAATACACATCTGTGAGTTGTTTATGAAGGCAATGCCATCCCCAAGCAGTGAAAGCTTGCCTTTATCTCATTTCCTAAAGAGACTTTGATAGACCCAAAGGTGCATGTGAAGGAGAAAATCTGGAGTGATCACCCTGGGATAAAATGGAATTTAGAGAATTAAACAGGGCTGATACATGGAAAAAAACATCAAGAAATGTTTCTCAGGAAAAGCTGCTGAGAAAGGTTAAGTCTATTTCTTGCCTTAACCAAATAAAGTCCAGTAATGATGATTATAAAAAATGTTGTAAAGGTTTCTGGTGAACTTGTAACTTGCCTTTATTTATTATTTTGTTTCCTTCTATTCCCACTATTCAAAAAATAACAACATATTTTTTAATAGAAAATCTGTCTGTTTGCTTGTTTAGAGAATGGAGAAGGATGCAAAAAAATGGTAAACGAGATCCCACCCCTCAATACTGCAAGCTCAAGGTCCAGTTTGAAAATTTTTAATCAAAACTAGAAGAAACGAGATCTTCTACTCGAGATTGTATAGACAGAGCAAGCTCCTGGCTCAGAAGTGATTTCAGGAAAATATAGGTGAGTGGGATCCGTGGCTGATTGTATTCATCATGTCTTTTCATTCTGTATTTTTTATGCTTTGTCATCTTGAGACCTCGCTGATTCTGAAGAGACCACCACTGCAAGGACTAGCTATTCCTACAGACAGAAAAAGACTTGCCTGCTAGTGTACTATTAAGATGCAAACCAACCAATCCAGTGCCAGTACCCCAAACAACCTCCTTCATCTACCTCTTACACTTTGGACCACTGTCCCCCTTCCCTATTGACTCCTGGACCAGGTTCCAGACCACTAGGAATAGCTCTGTGTCCCCAAACCTATTGAAATGCTTCAAGTTAGCCAATCCTAAACCTTATCACCTTGCCTTGCCCACACTTTCCCACAAAGACCACAATGAAGGCTCTTGTCCACATTTTCTGCTCACTTCCTCTGCCTCTTGATTAACCTTGATGTTTCCTTATGTACCGCTCTCCCCGACCTCCATGGAGTGCCATGCCATTGTACAGAGAAACTCAATTGTACAGAAAACTCAATTAAGTGGAGTTGGGAGACCAGAAGGGGAAGCCCTCATGCCCTACAAAGACAGCAGGGACCAATAAGAAGACTGCTTTTCTGGAAGTGACTCAGCCAATGAAAATAAAGTATGTTAACACATATATGTGGAATATAGAAAACTGGTACAGATGAACGTATTTGTAGGGCAGGAGTAGAAACACAGATGTAGAGAATGGACTTGCGAACACTGGGGTGGGGAAGCGAGGAGGATGCACTGATTGGTGCTGACAAACGTGCACTGCCATGTGTAAAACATAGCTGGTGGGAACCTGGTGCATAGCGCCGGGAACTCAGCTCAGTGCTCTGTGGAGACCTAGAGGGGTGGGATGGGGCAGGGGAGGCTCAAGGAGGAGGGGATATATGCATATATATGTGGCTGATTCACATCTTTGTACAGCAGACACTAACACAACATTGTAAAGCAACCATACCCCAATTTAAAAAAAAAAAAGAAATATCATGGACTCTGTTTACTAGAGCCCTCCCAACTCCCTTTTCCTCCCTATAAAGCATTCTCCTTTCCTTGCTGTGCAGAGACTCGCACATGGCTTGCCATAGTTGCAGACCCTGAATTGCAGTTCTCTGCTGATGCCAAATAAACCCATTTTTTTCTGGGGGAAGACCTAATGGTCTACTAGTTTCAGATCAGCATCCCCTTCTGTTGGAATCCGTGAGTATAACAAACTACCTTTTCAATGGCAATTGTATTCTGATCTGTTTGCATCACCCAAAGTAGATAAATATAAAATCCACACTCTAGAACAGTGATTTCAAAGCAAGCTCTCTTCCCTATGTCCTCCTTCGTGGAGGAGGGTAAGACTCGTTATTCCAAATGAGGCCTCTACTGTTTTCTCTTTTCCATTTTGAAAATAAAGAATGACAAAGATTTTTTTTTCAAAACAGGTTTAAGATTGTTTTTGTTTAAGAATATTTCTTTGATTCATCAAGATTTTTTTGTATAGTCACACTTGATAATATTTTAGGTATGATAAGTCATATTTACCCAAACCCTTGACATACTTAGTATTATATAGATCGGGCTTGTCTCCATTTCCTGACCCTTTCCCTTCCTTTTGTTTCCAGGCAGGGCCATCTGAATTCCATGGGTGGGTGAGACTGCTCTAAGATGTGGTGGGGGTGGTTTAGTCACTAAGTCGTGTCTCACTCTTGCAACCTCATGAACTATATATCCCACCAGGCTCCTCTGTCCATGGGATTTCCCAGGCATGGGTTGGAATGGGTTACCATTTCCTTTTCCAGGGTATCTTCTCAACCCAGGGATCAAACCCACGTCTCTTGTGTCTCCTGCATTGCAGGCAGATTCTTTACCAATGAGACACCAGGGAAGCTCCCAGATGTGGAAATGAGCCTAATTTTAATTAAGAGATACTTCAGTCTCACTAATTCAACACCTGAATGGTGCAGAAGGCAGTCATCCTTGCCCCTAGTCACTCCCCAGTGCTATATCCAACTCTGGCATCCATTTTAATCCTGAGTCCTTTCCCAGTTCTAAAAAGTAGCCTAATAAGAAATTTAATTAATCAAATTTAAAAGGGATTAATAAAATTAAAACAAGTGAAAATAGACAATAACTTAGATCCAAAGTTTGCTGAGTAATGCACAACAGTCTAGAGTGTATGAGACAGGAGAAGCTGTTGGGATTATGAGGGTTGTGGGTTACCTGAAAAGCAGAGAAGCTTGTACTGAAGAGGATCCATCAAAAATTTTAAAAATGAAACTGTTTTTTAAAAAGAGATCCAAATAATGAGAGAAACCAGGAGCACCGAATTATAGGTTCCTCAGACCTAGGAATTCTCAGAATGCTGAAAAGAAAAAAAGAGTGACTCCAGAAAAAAAAAAAATATATATATATATATATACACACACACATATATATAAGCAAGAAATGCTTTTTTTGTGTGAAAAAATAGCTTATTAGGAGTCTAAGTGCCTAGAATGAAAGGATTCGAATTCTGCCCTTACAGTTTCTAAAATATTTTGGTTGCTAAGATTGCTGGATATTGCATAGGATGAGTACAGAGGAATGAACAGGCATCAACAATGGGCAGTGTCTCAAGGGTATGTGTTTGATGAATTCTTAGCTTCAATCTTAGATGGAAGAAAGAAGAGAAGTGATTGAACTGATCTGAGTATTTGAATTATGTATACGGATATTTAAAATCTCACAGTGGAAGACTCATGTAGAATTCTAAGTTGACTTGAAAAACTGATATTAAAATTGCCCAAGTGTAAAAGTAAGAACTGAAGGTCCACAATGGAGAAATAAAATAAAGGAAACAATTCAGGAAAAGTCTAAGAGTTGCTCATCTGGGAGTTGAGTTTTGCTGATTTTGGAACTCTTGCTCCTGGTGCACTTGATTTCCTTTATATAGCAGATCTACTGGATATGTGTAGTGTATCAGCTGCTGTAGAGTGACAGAGGCCAGATGGACAGTTTCCAAAAGAGTCTGAGACATCTGTTGAGATCACTGAACCTACGAGGCAGGAAGGGAGGAAGCCACCGGCAGGGCTGAGGTCAAGGTTGTAGCACCAGGGCTTTCACGATGTAGCCTGCCTGGTCCCAGAGCCCTGCTTACTTCCTTTTAGAGATTTTTTTGTAAAAATGAAAGCAATCGAGACTTTAAGCCAAGTCTCGCTCTTAAAAAAAAAAAAAAATATATATATATATATATACATAATACCCTCAAAATTTTCCTTTTTTATATTACAGGTAGGGTATTTGTTATGAAAAGCTTATTTATCAAAGCTCTAGGGGTATTATTCTTAAAGCCTTGCTTCTCTGTGTTCTTTATATTCTCTGTGTTCTTTATAAAGGCTATTGTGTTCCCATGTTATAGAAAATATTCTATGCATAGCAAGTAATGTCCTTGAATGAATTAACTGTATTTTCCGCATATAGGAAAGTTATACTAGTCAAAAACAAAACTTTTAGAAAAAACTATAAATCTTTAAGATGAATTTTCTGTTCTGTGATAAGATAAATTATTGTTTTAAAGAGGTTTGGCTTTGCTGGTTGAACTGATTCTTGTGAATGACTGAAAAGTTTTCACATCTATTATTTTACTGCATTATATAGACACAGGCAACCATTTGAATGATTATAAGTATAGTAGATACATAGGAATTGATTATAGTGTGGTCTGCTGACATTATTTTGATAAAATGGTAACCAAAACTGAAATGAACTTTTTTGGCAAACCCAGGAAATTTTGGGTTTGATGAATGCTGCTATATCCGCATGTAGCGGTGGTCATGCAAAAGCATTCTCAAAAATCTCCTGTATACCACATTCAGTTAGAACTGGACATGAAACAACAGACTGGTTCCAAATAGGAAAAGGAGTCCGTCAAGGCTGTATATTGTCACCCTGCTTATTTAACTTCTATGCATAGTACATCATGAGAAACGCTGGACTGGAGGAAACACAAGCTGGAATCAAGATTGCTGGGAGAAATATCAATAACCTCAGATAT
>SJYT01033237.1:0-18915 GCA_006410635.1 Cephalophus harveyi
TGGACTGCAAGGAGATCCAACCAGTCCATTCTAAAGGAGATCAACCCTGGGATTTCTTTGGAAGGAATGATGCTAAAGCTGAAACTCCAGTACTTTGGCCACCTGATGCGAAGAGTTGACTCATTGGAAAAGACTCTGATGCTGGGAGGGATTGGGGGCAGGAAGAGAAGGGGACGACAGAGGATGAGATGGCTGGATGGCATCACTGACTCGATGGACGTGAATCTGAGTGAACTCCGGGAGTTGGTGATGGACAGAGAGGCCTGGTGTGCTGCGATTCATGGGGTCGCAAAGAGTCAGACACGACTGAGACACTGAACTGAACTGATAGCCATCCCAGTGGATATGAAGTGGTATTTCGCTGTGGTTTTGACTCCCATTTCCCTAATAGTTAATGTTAAATGTTTTTCACGTGCTTAGCAACTACTTATTTAATTTCTTTGGAGGAATGTCTGTCCAAATTTATTTTTCAGTTGGGTGTTGAGTTAGTAGAGTTCTTTATATATTCTGCCTATGAGTACTTTGGGACTCTCCCTGGTGGCTCAGAGGTTAAAGCATCTGCCTCTGATGCGGGAGACCCGGGTTCGATCCCTGGGTCGGGAAGATCCCCTGGAGAAGGAAATGGCAATCCACTCCAGTATTCTTGCCTGGAGAATCCCATGGGCGGAGAAGCCTAGTAGGTTACAGTCCACGGGATCGCAAAGAGTCGGACACGACTGAGCGACTTCACCTACCTACCTACCTATGAGTACTTTAATCATATATATGATTTGCAAACATTTTCTCCCATGTCAGCTGTCTTTTCATTTTCTTGAGAAGTGTCCTTTAAAACACAAAAGATTTTAATTTTGATGATCCTCAATTTATTTATTTAGTCATTTTCCTTTTCTAACATTTATCCTTCCCCCAAACACATTTTTAGAGTAGGCTCTATATGGAAATCAGTTTCCTTACTAGAAAGCTAACAGAAATTAAAAATACACTTAGATTTATTTCAATGAATCTAGATTTATTTCATCCCAGTTGTATTAAGTGTACTTTCAATTAGCAAGACAGTTTTCAGAAGTCACTGGATGACTAAGCTTGCATCATTGGGAACTATTTCATCCATATTTTTGTTTAAAGCAGAATTTTTTCCTTAGTATCTGATCTCTAATTTTTGTTAGAAAAAGATTCTATGGCCTGTGCTCACTACTAACAACACTGTTTATTGTTGGGAAAACTCTTGTGAAACATTTGTCAAGCACACAAAATAGTATAAAAGTGAAATATAGTAATTAAGATGTGTGTTCTATTGATTGGGTAAGCGAAAGTAATTTTTCATTACTAACATAAGATTTAATAAGTATAAGTAGTTAAAGATTCTGACTTGGCACTAGTCATTAGCATGTAATTGAACTAGTAAAAAAGATCAGTTAAAGCTGTGTTGATTACCACCTTATCTTTGAAAGGCAATTAAAGACCTCAATCATTGCAACAAGATTTGATTGTGCAGCCTTTATTGGACATTGATCTTTCAGCAAAGTGCAGTTACATTTTCCATTAATTTACAGTAACACAGTTTAACTCTGATACCCTAGACTGTTGACCCAGGTGAGATGTAATGCTAAGTACTGGTTTAGGTTAAGATGCCCCAAACATCATTACTGTCTGAATGCTAAGTGCTGAAAAAAAGAAGATACCCAATCCGCTAGCTTTAGGATAAGGTTTCTGTTATCTGTATTAGCTTTTAAATGAAATGAAATCCAGATCCTTGTCTTTAGGTCACTCCACTCATTCAAATGACATTCATTGTTTAATGGAATTAAAAGACATTACTCAAGAAAATTATAGATGTTTTGTGATCATAGTTTTGTGTGGATATAAATATAAATGACACAAAATGTATATTTTAAAAGAAATATATATGGCTTTTAATAATTTAAAATGTTTCCACTTCTACTGAAGCCAACAATAAGCAAAATATTAGTGACCAAATGCATGATGAATATGGACTTCCCTGGTTGCTCAGGTAGTAAAGAATCCGCCTCCAATGTGGGAGACCTGGATTCTATCCCTGGGTTGAGAAGATCCCCTGGAGAAGGAAATTGCAACCCACTCCAATATTCTTGTCTAGAGAATCCTATGGACAGAGGAGCCTGGTGGGCTACAGTCTGTGGGATCACAGAGTCAGACACGACTGAGCGACTAAACACAACACACATACATGATGAAAGAATCTTTAATTTTTATTTTTACTTTATTTTACTTTACAATACTGTATTGGTTTTGCCATACATTGACACGAATCCGCCACAGGTGTACATGAGTTCCCAATCCTGAACCCCCCTCCCACCTCCCATCCCATATAATCTCTCTGGATCATCCCGGTGCACCAGCCCCAAGCATCCTGTATCCTGTATTGAACATAGACTGGCGATTCGTTTCTTACATGATAGTATACATGTTTCAATGCCATTCTCCCACATCATCCCACCCTCTCCCTCTCCCTCACCCTCAGAGTCCAAAAGTCCGTTCTATACATCTGTGTCTCTTTTGCTGTCTCCATAGATAAGAAAGCTGTGGTACATATACACAATGGAGTATTATTACTCAGCCATTAAAAAGAATACATTTGAATCAGTTCTAATGAGATGGATGAAACTGGAGCCGATTATACAGAGTGAAGTAAGCCAAAAAGAAAAACACCAATACAGTATACTAACACATACATATGGAATTTAGAAAGATGAAAGAATTTATAACTATTTTTTTGGAGAAGGCAATGGCAACCCACTCCAGTACTCTTGCCTGGAAAATCCCATGGATGGAGGAGCCTGGTAGGCTGCAGTCCATGGGGTCGCTAGAGTCAGACACGACTAAGCGACTTCACTTTCACTTTTCACTTTCATGCATTGGAGAAGGAAATGGCAATCCACTCCAGGGTTCTTGCTTGGAGAATCCCAGAGACCTCGGAGCCTGGTGGGCTGCCGTCTATGGGGTCGCACAGAGTCGGACATGACTGACGCGACTTAACAGCAGCAGTAGTAACTTCTTTCTTGCCCCCCAACTCTGTTACTGCATCTTTTTTTTTTCTGTTACGGAATCTTTATGGTGGTTCACCACTTACACAGGAACCACAAATTTTGACTAGAAATTTCTTCCAACATTTGATCATTGATTTGTATAGAAGTAACAACAGAAGATTCAGCATCTGGTCCCATCATTTCATAGGAAATAGATGGGGAAACAGTGTCAGACTTTATTTTTTGGGACTCCAAAATCACTGCAGATGGTGATTGCAGCCATGAAATTAAAAGACACTTACTCCTTGGAAGGAAAGTTATAACCAACCTAGATAGCATATTCAAAAGCAAAGACATTACTTTGCCAACTAAGGTCCATCTAGTCAAGGCTATGGTTTTTCCTGTGGTCATGTATGGATGTGAGTTGGATTGTGAAGAAAAGCTGAGCGCCGAAGAATTGATGCTTTTGAACTGTGGTGTTGGAGAAGACTCTTGAGAGTCCCATGGATTGCCAGGAGATCCAACCAGTCTATCCTAAAGGAGATCAGTCCTGGATGTTTTTTGGAAGGAATGATGATAAAGCTGAAACTCCAGTACTTTGGCCACCTCATGCAAAGGGTTGACTCATTGGAAAAGACTCTGAAGCTGGGAGGGATTGGGGGCAGAAGGAGAAGGGGACGACAGAGGATGAACTGGCTGGATGGCATCACCGACTTGGTGGATTTGAGTGAACTCTGGGAGTTGGTGATGGACAGGGAGGCCTGGAGTGCTGTGATTCATGGGGTCGCTAAGATTCGGACACGACTGAGCGACTGAACTGAACTGAACAACAGAAGTGATGCAAGACTTTAAACTGAAATTAATCTTCATCTTCATTTAAAATACTTTTGCCTGGATTAAAGACTAAAATCCCGTTAAAGAAGTAGATGCAGAAAAGCTGTCTCTGTTTCCACAATTCCTCCTAAGAAAACTGCTATCCAGAAGGGCAGAGTCCACTTGAACCCCGCTTGCCATCTCAGGCATAGCCAGCATGTGCAGAAAGGCTCACACAAACTGCCTTCAATGTGTCTCCTTCTCCCTTCCTCTCATCTTATTTTAAAAATCCTTTTACTGATGAAGCCTTTTAAACATAAATGGAAAATAAGAATGAGGATTACAAAACCAGCGTTTCTGAAATAAAACTGACATTTGCTTACGAGCACATTCAAGATACACTTTTAAGGTAGAAAGGTTTCTTATTTTGCCCTTCTGAGATTGCAGGTAGAAAAAACTAAGACACAAAGGAGTTATTAGCCTGAAGTCAAAAAGTAAGACAGCACTATTACTAAAAATAGAATCAGTCTCCTGACTTTCAGCATTTATGTTTTATCCCTTTTAGGCCACAATACTTTGATGTAATATCCAACTTCAAAGAAAAAACTTAAACCATTGCTGTTCAATGAGAAGCATTTTTCAGGCTAAATGGTTCACTATAAGGCTTCATAAATCCAAGGAATGATATTTTAAATATTTGAACCATGCCCTTAGCCATTGTTGAGTTCATCCTTCACCATGATCAACTCCATGAGAGCAAGAGGTCTATTGATTTTCATGTAATACAAGAAAATATTACATTTGCTTAATTGTTACACAGTGAGCTCATCAGGCAAGAAATCAAGGCTCTATTTAATGCTGCAAACAGCAGAGAATTACAAAGATCAATAGGGTAGTTTGTCAAAGATGTTCTCCAAGGAGACTTACCTATCACCATATGGACAAGAAGTCACTGTGATTGTAGCTATTGAAAAACAGGTAAGCAGAGTCAGCAGTACAAATTATCAGAAATCAAACAGACCAGTGTGAAAAGAAGTGCAACTTTACTGAAAAGCTGTATTTATAGTCTAGTAATTAAAAACCATTTTATCAGCCTTGTGTGGGGACCAAACCTTTACAGCAAGTATTGACAAGACCAGCAGCAATGAATGACCAGTATTTGACTTAAAACTTATGAGCTATAGTTATTTAACTTTGCCCATTACAGAGGAAATCAGTTCTAGCCTTCCTTGCAAAATGCTAATAGTCAGTTTTATTATTAATGAAGCTTAATGTAACACTATCTCCTTTGTGTAAGCAGTTCATTTAACTAGTGTCAAGTATATTCTTCTGGACTATAAGTACTTCTTTGATTAAGGCTTTATTTAGAATTGCTTTTAGACAAGTGAACACTACATATATTTGAAGAACAGTTCACTCTCTGTAGCTCATTTAAAATGACTACCTTTAACGAAGCCAGTTTGTGTTACTTCCATTATTCTGGTACCTTCACCTTAATTACTTTCACTCACTTTCCCGGATTTGTTAGAAGCACACACCCAAATGTTGGGTAGATTGAATTTTATAAAATATTTTGCTACAAAAATGTGTAAACGTTGCAGAGCCTCAGCAACACATTAACATAAAATGATATATAATGCATGTTTGTAATTATGGGAGAGATCATAAATCTTAAACACCCATTGGTTTAGAAATTAAATAGTTCTACTCAGTTCTCCCTAAATTACTCCAAATTTCTGAAATTTACCATTCGTCTGGGTATTTTGTAACTACCCCCAAGGATAAAATTTTTTTAATGACTTTGCTTTCAAAAATGCAATTAACTTAATAAAATTCTAACAGAAAACTGCCATCAGGTCTTTAAAATTTCAGCCCACTTCCCATGGCCAATAAGTCTATGGATATGTACCATTTCAGTTAATTGCTTTTTTAAGCAGTTACCAAATTTATTTTTTCTGGGTCTTTCTAGATCTTAATTGTTCTTACAGCTTTATCAGCATGCTATTTTAACTTTTAATACGTCTTAATTTCATTTATTTTGCTGCATTTGCATTAAATGGAGTTGTTATCACATCAAAAAAATTAGTGTGGTATTGGATTTTTTAGGTAATGGGAAGGGTCAACATTCCCCCCACACCTCTCGGACAGGAAAATGGCACAAGGGCTTTTAACACATTTCCATTTGAAATCCTGGCAGCTGAATGGTTTAAATTTCAGACTGCAATTAGAATTCTTATCAATTTTAGATTTGCCAATGATGTTATCTTATCTCCATCATGTATTCTAAAATTCTCTACTTTTCCCAATGTTAAAGACTTTTTTCTCATTTCTTCTTTGTGTGGGTATCTATATTTTCAGAGTTGATATATAACTACAGGATCTATAAATTACAATCATTTTTTATCTCTAGTTCAACCTAGTTATAGGAAAAAACTGGTATAATGTTATGTGTTTGTGGTTCCCATTGGCTAAACAGAGTACGCAATATATCACAATGTATGAAAAGCTTTGCCTCTTGAGGGCAATGATTCATCTTAAAGAACCAGACACTGTAGGAAGAAAAAGGTGTTTGCAAAGTTTTATTTTAAAGGATCAAAAATAAATATTGCACATACACACGAGAAAAAAAATCTATTGATATTTATATGCTTCAATGCACACTTTCAGTACATGGCACCTTCATCTTCTTTATTTAGAAAATAAACTGTTATTGGTCCATAACTGGTGTGCACAGTCTCTGTGACTCTAGCAAATAACCAGGAGCCAAGTCCATATAATAAAGTTGGAATACCTAAAAAACAAATGAATATGTTATTTGTGAAATAAACATTTATTAATCATGTACTCATATTTGTCATAGTATAAATCACATAGCACTCTTTAGCAACATCAATAAATTATAAAGTTATAAACATATGAGTGAACACTGACTCTACCTAAGGTCAATTTCATCTATGATTGTGAAACACAGTAACAATTGTGTGAGCCTAGAGATTTTTAAAACTATAGATAAGACTGGTGTAAACTACTTCAAGTACTTTACAAACATTAATTCATTACCTCTGAGTAATTATGAAGTAATTCTATAGTCTTTTCACAAATAAGCCAACAGAATATTAATTTATTTCGTTGTAGAGGCTCTTCATTATTGGCCTTGAACTTAAATTACTAGGTCATCTTTATTGTGCTATAAGTTGGACAGTAATACTGATGGCTAAAATAATTTTTGTACAATTTAAAAGAAACTAGGTCAAAAAGCTGTCTTCAAAATCAAAGGCAAAACCTAATTCTAAGGAAGATTTTGGTATAGTAACAAGCATGAGAAAGAAAGAATCCCATTCATAGTTTTACAACTGATTTGAAAATCTTGTTTCAACCTACTTGAAATAGGTTAATAGTAGACTCCAAGAATATATTTCTTCTTTGAAATATTTCCATTTGTGATAAGCTGCCATTTGTGATACATGAAACTAAACATATACTAGTCAGAGACTGCATTAAGCCCTCATAGGCACATGAGAGTAAGCTGGACAAAAAAACCCCAAACTTTCACAATTCCTATTTTTTGTAATTCCTATTTTTTGTAAGGCACTTATTTAAAATCAATGACTATTAATAACATTAAAAACATATGTATATAACCAAAGGCACATGAAATCGATAAAAATATTGTATGCTTTGCACAAATATTAATTTTACTGTTCCTGTGTATGAGTGGAACATACATAGGACAGAAATGGACAGAAAACGTCAATTTAAAAGAAGAGCGGTAATTTGGAAAATCACTTTCTTTCTAGTTACTAGGGAAATCAACACATGCTCAGAACTAATCATATTGCTAAATTTTTTTCTTATTTTTTCTGCAAGAGTATCGTTGCTGTGTTATGCTCTTTTTTGATTGTGTAAGTTCACTGGACTACTTTGTGCTTATTCCCTGAAGCTGCATTCCAGCCACTGTGATGCCAAAGATTAATTAGGGGAAGCATCACTAGTTGGCAATGAGAAAAGGCAAAAAACCCCATTCAGACTGGCACTTCTCTATTTTTAGGAGTATACTGGGTCACAGTTTTTTACAATCACAGGGTTTCCTGGAACTCCTGTGAAACCTTTCACAGTATATTGCCTTCTTTGCCTTGTGAATACCTCCCTGCAAATCTCTGAAAGCCTCAAGGGAATGTCACAAAAAAGCCACAAAAACTAGCATCATAAATGATTTATTAATCATTCAACCAAAAAAAAAAAGGGGGGGCAAGTGGGGTGTAGAACGGGGGAGTGGACAAGAGAATCAGAGTAAGACAGGCAGGAGTGAGTGAAGAATAAGACAGGTAGAAGTGAGCAAAGAGGGAGCAGTTGAAATAAAAAATTAACTTTAATATATGTTATCACAACTTCAAAAGGTGAAAATCAATGGAGTGAGAGAAAAACAGGTTCTAGAAATAATTACTAATTTTAAATGGCAACCCACTCCAGTACTCTTGCCTGGAGAATCCCATGGAGGGAGGAGCCTGGTAGGCTACAGTCCATGGGGTCACAAAGAGTCAGACACGACTGAGCAACTTCACTCACTTCCAAATATATTGAGAGTAAAATAAATAAAATATGACTTTTAAACCAATGGTAAGGACATTCAGTTAAGAAATAGCTGGTGACACTGAAAATTTTGTTTGTTTTTACAGTATTTATCAGTTTCCTGTAAAATACTGATTTTTTTTTTTTAAATCACACAAATGGTCAGTATTTTTTCAGCTAAAATGGAGGACTGACCAAGGATTACTAATAACTACATTAGCTCTTACTAAGAAACAATTAGGTACTGTTAATGCTGTTTGATAGGGGGTTGAGATGTGATATGGGAGTCAGAAATTCTCTTATTTTTTTTTATCCTGCAGTCTACTTATTTAATGCAGTCAGGCTAATACACTAAATGTGAAAATTAGCCACATATATCATTAACACAGCTAAAAAAACCCATAATTTTCTTTATAGCACATATGCCATAAAAACTATAAGGTTTGATGAAAAATCAAATTTTTTCTAGACTGTCTGAAACATATCATAACATCAAAATGAATGTGAAACCCAGCTCTTTGCATAATAATTCATTTTGAGTCAGCTGAACAGTAGGTAAACCACTGTCAAATTAAGCACTTAAAAAAAATTAGAACTTTGTAGCAAGTCTCCAATTACCCATTCATTCCAATGGTAAGTTGATTTTCTTAAATCTCAATCTACTTCCCAGCAGGATACCCAGACTGATAAACCATCAGTAAAATGTCGCTTCCATTGAAAGGAAGGCAGGCGAGAAAGGGAACAAATGGGTAAAAGAGAAATCTTTATTATTTACAAAATGGAAAAATGAATTACTTTGATAATTACTAATTTGAAAGGGAAGAGGAGGAATAAAATCCTAAGTATTTTTAAATAGAATACGTACTTGATGATCCAGAGGCGCAATAGCACAACACAGAATAAGAAAGAATCCTATTATCTATTTCCCTCCCCTAAGACAATAATACAAAATAAACATTACCAAATTGGTGAATAATTTTTCCTTTCAGTTTAAAATTCTTATTCTCTTTTAAACAGAATTCTTAGAATTTTAAAGAGGTCATAAAGACCATTAAATCACTATTCAGCTTTCTCTTCCACACACATTAAAAAAAAACTACAGCTGTTGTTTCTTTCTTCATAAGATTTTACTACTTTCACTACTTTTCTGTGTGAGCATGTTCTGGGCATCCTATTTTCTCTGGATTTCTTTCTACCTAAAATGATTAGGCCCTAATCAGTAAGGTGCTCTTAAATGGTGAAAACTTTTTTAGAAAAAGGCATTGGGTACATAGTTTACCAACAACTCTCCGGTTATGCTTTTCCTAACCTATTAAAGTGTATTAACTGTACATTTGGGAAGAATGACTTTTTTTCTGTTTCTGAAGATGCTATTCAACAAAACAAACGTATTCTTCCTGAATCTAGTCATCACTCTAGTCTCTCCAAATAATTCTGGATTGAATTTTCTAAATCACTACACTCTTCAACTTCTTTACATCAACCTCAAAATTAGTGGGCATGCTCTATATAGTTCATCAGCCAAATAATAAGGCATACTTTTAAAAGATTACACATCGCTAAATAATCTTCTCCTTAATGGGATGAACTCAGGACAGTACTAGTGGAGCAAGGCTCCAGACCCCCTGATTTACATATGTGAGTAATTATAAGCAAAAATACACCTAATGTATTTACATTTAAGAAACTATCAAGACTATATAGTAAAAGTGTGGCCGCGTGTTCAGCTTTAATTCTGGTTCAAAAAACTGGTTGGGTAATGTAAGTTAGCTTGCACATCTAGATTCTGAATTACTGAAATATGGATTAATTTGATTATCAGTTATTAATAGGTTCAAACATCCTGAGGCTTATTTTTCATTTACCTATAAAACATGAAAGACACACCCACGTCAATGTTCACGCCTCTTCTGTCATTAACCGAAAGATAATAAACATTCAGCAAGAGTAAATACTCTGACTTAGAATACTCCCATGAAAACATACCAGTATTAAAGAGGCAATCTTTTAAGTATCTTTTAGGCCTAGTATCTGAAGAAGCCAATACCACCGGTGAAAACCTTCGGTGGTTTTAGTACAACGAACTTGCTGGGACTTCACGTAAAGAGAACAAAGAAACTTAAAAAAGTAGTTTCCGATTTTATACTCTGAACGCACCCACGATGTGATGTTCATGAAAATGAATCCTACCATATAATCAGGCATTTTATAAAAACTTCAGAGCCATTTTCAGTGCTCTACACCCTACTTCTTACCGTCCAGTGGAAGGCTCTTTCTAGTTAACGAGTGGCTGGAAGTAAGAATAAAATGCCCTCTCACAGGGAGCGGATGCAGAGGGGTCTCACTGTACAGGCCTGTCAATAAGCCCCACTTTCCGGGGTACCATTCACGAGCAACTACTTAGCTCTGACAAGCACCTGCTGGGCGGGGAATACAGAAGCCCAGGACCAGGGTCAGTCCTGCAAGGCTGCAGAGTGGGTGGGACGCGGAAGCAGAGTCTGGGAAACGCCCCAACACTGGGCGAAGCGTGGCGAGCGCGTGCGCCCGGGCGAGCCTGCGCGGGGCCGGGGCAGCGTAACCCCGCACCGGCGCGGTCCGATCGCGGGACGGGGTCGCGGCCTCGGAGGCAGAACGTCAGCGTGCTTTGCAAACAGTGGGGCCGTCGGCGGCGGGACGTGTTTCACCGGCCCGGGGCCACTCACCGAGGTTGACGACCTTGAGCGCCGTGAAGAACCGGTCCTGTCCGGCCAAGTCCTGCCAGGGAGCCTTGGAGCAGTGGTACTTGATGAAGGGGAAGCAGCCGGTGCGCAGGACGTGGTAGTTGGCGCCCTGCACGGGCCAGTTGAAGTGCGAGAGGCCGAACTGGTCGTTCCGGACGGCGCTGTAGGGCACGCAGAAGGAGGTCCAGTGAGGCAGGCGCCGCTGCAGCAGGTGCCGCGTCAGCACCTCCGAGGCTCGGGGCTTCGGGCGGGAGGCGGCGCCCGCGGCCCAGGGCCGGCACAGCAGCAGACGAAGCACAGCCTCGTGGGCCCTCCGAAGGGCCTCCATGACCGGCCTCGCCCGTGTCCCCCGCCCCTCGGCCGCCTTACGGGCGCGCGCCCCTGGGGGCGGAGCCGAAGGGGCGCGCGCGCGCCCGCTCCCCGAAGCTGGCAGCGGGACGCCCAACGGGCGCCGGGCGAGTGCGCGAGAGCCCCCGGGGCGCGGCGGCGCGTGCGCACAAAGGTCCCGCGGCTCCCTGGGGAGAGAGTGGAGCAGCGAGGAGGGCCTGGCGGAGTGAGCTAGCTGAGGTAGTTAAATCGTTACCAAAGACCTCTAAAGTCGTTAATAACCCTAGGGAGGTTCGTCAGGGGAGTTTCGTGAGTTTTCTTAGTTCAGGTATGAGGAAAATTAAGCTTTAAAACAATGGAGTGTCAGAACTCAAGCCCGCGTCTCTTTTCCAAGTCGTGGACTGAAGAAATCCTTCATTGGTGGTGTTGAGGAAACATTTGAAGAAGTTGTCCTCAGGGAATTGAGTTAAATCCAAGTCCCGAGATTTGCATTGGCTAGTAAACTCGGGGAGCACTTGTCCATTTAGGTTCCCTCTTTCGTGTTTTTTAAAATAAGCCCCAGATATTTCAACAGAAAAAATTGTGTTTTTTTGCTTTTTAGAAAGCCTTAAATCTCTCCGTGCAGTGTGCACCACCATCTCCTTCAGAGCCTGGAAAACGGCCAGACTGGGAGTCTTAGTTTTCAGTCAGTTCAGTTCAGTCGCTCAGTCGTGTCCGACTCTTTGCGACCCCATGAATCGCAGCACGCCAGGCCTCCCTGTCCATCACCAACTCTCGGAGTTCACTCAGATTCATGTCCATCGAGTTAGTCATGCCATCCAGCCATCTCATCCTCTGTCGTCCCCTTCTCCTCCTGCCCCCAATCCCTCCCAGCATCAGAGTCTTTTCCAATGAGTCAACTCTTCGCATGAGGTGGCCAAAGTATTGGGAGTTTCAGCTTTAGCATCAGTCCTGCCAATGAACACACAGGACTGATCTCCTTTAGAATGGACTGGTTGGATCTCCTTGCAGTCCAAGGGACTCTCAAGAGTCTTCTCCAACACCACAGTTCAAAAGCATCAATTCTTCGGGGCTCAGCCTTCTTCACAGTCCAACTCTCACATCCATACATGACCACTGGAAAAACCATAGCCTTGACTAGATGGACCTTTGTTGGCAAAGTAATGTCTCTGCTTTTGAATATGCTATGTAGGTTGGTCATAACTTTCCTTTCAAGGAGTAAGCGTCTTTTAATTTCATTGCTGCAAACCTCTTTAGAAAAACTTTTTCTCAAGTTTTGCAGCTTCTTGGGGTAAGAACTTGTACACATCTGTTTTCTAGAGAGGCGTTTCTTCTTACATGTCTTAAATTCATGTTTGGGAAAAAACCATACAAAATGTGGCTGGAAAGTGCTGGATGTAAATGAGGTAATTATGTGTAAGCACCATGTAACCAATATTGTTGCTGAAAACTCAAGGGGAGTGGAGGATAGTGTGAGGACTCTTAAATTCTCCAGTTATTGATTCCTTCAACAGTGATTAAGCACCCACAACCATGTACCAAATCTTGCAGGATAACTAATTTCAAGGGACTTGTAGTCAAGCAAATAGTTTAAACCTTACCTTTATAGGATTCCCTGTTAGATAAAAGTTTTTAAAAGATTTTATGGGGAGGCACAATATAGTTAGAGTTGCACAGAAATGGTTGGAAGGAGGCTAAGACAAGAATCTGGGAAGTTATTCAATACTATGATTTCAAAGTAAACGTTTTAAACTTTTTTTTATAATGGGTTTATATTTAACATTTTAAAATTCAGTACCATGATTTTTAACACTTTACATAATGGGTTTTTATTTAGTATAGTACTTCTCACTATGGAGATGTTGCTCAGTTCATATAGAGATATCTTTGTCTTTGTTAAACATTAAATCTCTTCCCCATTTCAATGTTAAATGCATTGAATACGTTCTCTAAACTTTTTCCCCAACAAAAGATAAGTTTTAATTTTAAACCAACTGTATTTAATATCTAGGTACAATATTAACTTGGGAGGTAACAAAAATCCAATAAAAATAATGGAGAAAAGACTCCTTAGTGATACAGGAGGTACTGATTATAACTGAGCAGTATCAGTTTCCTAGGATTTTGAGCAAGAGTTTCCTTCCTATTGAGAATTCTGAAACTATGAAATATTACTTACGAAAATTTCAGCCATCTCATTTCTTTGACCTTCTTTCTAGCAAATGCAAACTATAGATGATGTTTTTCAGTGCATTATTTGTTGTGAAGAAAACATTTTGTTTTCCATTTAACACAATATTATCAATTTATTCAGTATACCAATTGTTCAAATGTATCAATTTTTCCGTTATATTGGTTTGTGCGGTCAATAACCAAGAATGTGAAACTACCCAGTTTGCTCTTTCTTGGGAACTTTCAGACACCAAAGCTCAGTTCTGAACCTCAATAGCACAAAGGTCTTCAGGGCACGGCTTGATTCAGGAGGCCCTTTAAAGTCATACCTGTCCATTTCTTCTTCGTGCATATACACACCCCCCAAACAAGCACAGATCCCTGTAATGCTGAGAACCACACCTGACAAGAAAGCTGTTGTATCTCCAGTTTCTACTGCTTCAACAATAGGCAGCACCAAAGGCAATGAAAAGATGATTAGAAACACGCGTTGAAACTGATGTCAGATGTTGAGATCTGGAGGTGACTGGTTCTTGAAGGCTGAAGCTTACACAGAAAGTGGTATTTGTTTAATTCTAACTTCCTTCCAGGAGCTCCGGATGCTGAGGCTAAGCGGCTACATGTGGCAGTGCTTTCACGGCAGTAACCATTACAGGAGTTCAAATTAAATTTTAAAAAGATAGAGTTCCTTTTGAAACAAAATCTGTCATAGAACCCCAACCTATAAAGTAGATGAAAACTTGTGTTTTATTACTAAACGTTTATTAAGTGCAAAATTTTAATATTAAAGGTAAATTTTAAAAATGAGACTAGTTTGTTGTTGTCTTGGGTTTTTAACTTTGTTTTGTTTTGCTTTTAGCAGAAAAGGAATCTATTGGAAGGCAGTTGGATAGCTAAAATAATAAATAGGAAGTCTGCAGAACCAAGCTTAGAAATGGGAAGGAATCAAGGGAGCCTGGCTGGCAGAGACACAGGTAAGACCAACAGGAATTAGTATGGTTGGGATGCCATGGCACTCTTGACCCTGCTGTTTTATGCTCAAAATTTTTTGAAGTTGGGGGCTATGGACAACAGTTGCTGTTATAGTAGCCTGAGGATAGTTTCTTTTTTTCTTCTTCTTTTAAAATAACAGTTTATTTCTTACTCCTTTGTTTTGGTTGTTTACTATCAAGAAAATCCTGATCTCTTGGGAGAAGTAGATATAAGTAAGAGTGGTTTTTAAATGATTCACCTTGAAATCTTGGGCATGTGCTTCAACTAAAGATGACAACTGGAGATGAATTTTGAGATCTATGCTGAAATGGCTTAACCTCAAATTAATGCATGGGGAGTTTGTAATATGTTAAAAAAATTTGGACATCTCCCTTTTGACAATATAAAAATCTATTAAAAAAAAATAAAATTTGAATCAAACATTTGGGGAACCTCTAAATTCAGTCTGAGAAATCCTACGTTCTATAGTATATAAGGTTCAGTTCAGTTCAGTTCAGTCGCTCAGTCGTGTTTGACTCTTTGCAACCCCATGAATCGCAGCACGCCAAGCCTCCCTGTCCATCACCAACTCCCAGAGTTCACTCAGACTCGCGTTCATCGAGTCAGTGATGCCATCCAGCCATCTCATCCTCTGTCGTCCCCTTCTCCTCCTGCCCCCAATCCCTCCCAGCATCAAAGTCTTTTCCAGTATATAAGGTAAAAGCCACCAATAAAGAGAACCAGAAATTTGCATAGGTAGCACTACATTGTCTCATGGAGGCTTGTAAAACAGCTAGGGAGCTGAAGGATTTCTGTTGGAAGATGCTCTCCTGGAAAAACCTCATCAGTGTTAAAGGTTTCTCTGATCCAAGGCTCTTTGATTATCTCTCTTTTCTATTATAAGATAGGAAGTTCGTCCAAAGATTTCTGATAGATGGTGTACCACACCTAGGTTTTCAAGAGTGTTTTAATGAAATATTACCCCAGCCTAAAGATGCAGAGCTGAAGAACATGACATCTAGATATCTTTTCTAACTTTATATAGTACTCCTTCCATAATTGAAATAAGATAATCTCTTAAAAAACTACAATTCAGATCAGATGCTTGATTTTCTTTTCCGTTCTAATTCTTCACAGCAATGAATTTTCAGTTCTAATTCTTCAAGTGCCCCCAAAGGGACTTAGAAGTTGTTATTCAAAAGCCTAAGTTAGTGTTTAAAAACATTGCTTAGTGTCCAGTAATTAAGTGCATTAAATGCACAAATATTTAGTTTTCCACAAAGTTTGGAGAGATGACCTATCCCTTAGACAGAACCCCTTAAAAATATCAGTAAATAGTGCTGCCTTGTACAGCTTTTAACATGTGCATGGGTGTATCATGCCACTCCTAGAAAGAAGGGATTTTGTTTTGGTTTTGTTTTAAAGGCACTTATGACATTGCAAATGTTCAGAACATGTTAAAAATAAGTTCTACAAAGTGGATAGTTTGGAATATATTAAAATTAAGAATTTCTGTTCATTAAAAGGGATTATTGAGAGAGTAAATAAAAAGGTAAATCAAAAGAGAGAAGTATTTGCATTACATATATCTGACAAAGGGTTTGGTATCTAGAACAAATCATTTTAAAATGACAATCTAATAGAAAGCTGGCCAAAGTATTTCATGGACCCTTCCCAAAGAGGAACATCTAGATGTTCAATAATGTTAAAAAGTGCTTAGTTTCTCTAATCATATGAGAAATGGAACTATTAATAAAATATATATTATATATTACACACCCACTGGAGTGGGCTAAGGTAGAAAAGATAGAAAGTACTAAGGATATGCAGCAGTTAGAACTTTTATACATGGTTGGCAACCACTTTGGAAATTTTTTTGGCAGTTTATTGATTAAAGCTAAATAAATGCATACCTTATGACCCAGCAATACCACTCCTAGGTAGTGTGCTCAGGCTGCCATAACAAAATACCACAGACTAGCTTTAGCCAACAGTAAATTTATTTCTCACAGTTCTGGAGACTGGGAAGTCCAGGATCAGGTGCCAGCCAGTTGGGTTCCCTGTGAGAGTTCTCCTCTTGGCTTATGTTTTCCTCTTGCTCTAAATCCTCCCATGCTAGGCAGAGCTAACTCTGTGTCTGACTCTTTTCCAGTTAGGGTACCAGGCCTATTATAGGGTCACACCTTTATGACTTCACATAACCTTTATCCCCTCTTCATAGATGAGGACTTATCTCCAAATACCATCACATTGGGTATTAGGGCTTCAATGTTTTCAAAACTGTTATGGGGGTCATAAACAGTCTACAGCAATTCCCAACAGAAATTGTATGTGTGTGTTCTTCAAAAGACATACTAGAATATTCATAGCAGCACTATTTATTTTTGTGGTACTCAGCCAGGAAAGTACTCAAATTCGTATCAGTAGTAGAGCAGATAACAAATTATGGCACATTCACATGATAGACTACTACATAGCAACAGGAATGACCTACAGTCACAGGCAGCACACATGAGTCTCACAAACATAGGGAACAGTTAAAGAAGTCAGGTGTCAAAGTATTCACTGTTTTATTTCATTTCTATGAAGTATAATAACTGGCCTAAACTCATCTGTTCTGTTAGAAGACAGAGAAGTGATCACTACTGGTTGGCAGAGACAATTACTATGAGGAGTATGAGGTGACTTCTGGGGGACTGGAATTATTCTGTCTTTTGAAAAACATTCTTTGATTTTTATGTTCTTTTTTTAAAGACAATTTTTTAAGAGTGGTTTTAGTTAGACTCGCTACAAAATTAAGAGGAAGGTACAGATCTTTCTCATAAATTCCCTGTGCCTCACGTGTAGCCTTCCACATTATTAGCATCCCCCACCAGAGTAAATGGGCTTCCCTGTTAGCTCAGTTGATAAAGAATCTGTAGTGTAGGATACCTGGGTTTGATCCCTGGGTTGGGAAGATCCCCTAGAGAAGGAACTGGCAACCCACTCCAGTATTCTTGCCTGAAGAATCCCATGGACAGAGGAGCCTGGCAGGCTACAGTTCATGAGATTGTAAGAGCTGGACATGACTTATTGACTAAACTACCACCACCAGCAGCAGAATAATACATTTGTTATAGTTGATGAACCTATGGATTATTCTCTTTCTTGATCTGATTCTTGTTAAATGGGTATATTCAGTTTGTGAACTACTAAACACATATGATGTGTGCCCTTTTCTGCATGTATATTATACTTCAATAAAAAGCTTGAAAACAATGAGTTCTGTAATATATTACTTATTAACACATCCTATTAGTATTTATTAACAAATATGTACAGAAACCATATATAGTGAACATGAGCCAAGCGTGACCTCATGCATATGTAGAATCTTTATCCTTGTATTGTTTTTACCACCATACTGTGAGATCCTGATCACTATATTTCTGTGTGTGTGCGCACTCATAATGTGATTTAAAAGAAAGTAGGGTAGGCATGTAGATTTTAATTCACTGCTATTCTCAGAAGGAGAATTAAAAGCAAGATATTAATTGCATATGTTAACATGTTGGTAAAAGATCAAGGAATTATTTAAAAGAAATAGAAATATTTCCTATTAGAATTTCATTTACAGTTTCCAGTTTGAAGCTTTAGGGCTTTTGGTTTAAGAAAAGGAGGACCATGGAATTGCTGCTGCCCCAGTTCATATTCCAGCATGTTGTGGAATTTAAAAACATACTCCAAAGAGCCACCGTCCTGAGTCTCCTAGGAACCAAATTTGCCTGACAGTTCAGTGTCCTCTAAGCCAAGCTCAGCACCAGAGGAAGTGCATGAGTTATCCCTACAACAGGAAGGATGCTCATTCATTTTTCCCGTTTCTATCAGTGGCAAGCGATGCTTGCTGCTCTATTCCTATATGGTTATGTCTTCCCTGGGAAGGACAATATACATTGGTTTTATGCAAAATCATTCTCTTGGAGGTACTGAGTCATTAGGAAAGGAAAGAACTGCCATATTTTTTTCTAGATCTTTTTGAGTCCTTCTGTGGAATTGATTGATATTCTGAAAGCCTCCAAGGAGTTGGCTGGCAGCCAGGGCTGCTGTTACAAAGAGTGACAAGAAGAATTACTCTGGTCAGACGTTTTATTGTGAACAAAGTGGGTACAGGGATCTTTTCCAAAAGTATCTATGTCTAAGCTACTTTCAGGTTCTCCCTGCCTCCCCCACCCCACTGGAATGTAAACTTTATAAGGCCAGAGGGTTTGTGTGTTTTGTTAACGGTTGTGACCACAGAACCTAGTAACTTGGCATATGGTAGGCATTCTTATTTGTTGAATAAGCGGGGGGGGGGGGGG